>JBBPRT010000088.1:0-25422 GCA_038093175.1 Boletus hoseneyae
CCTGCGAGACAGAATGTGTGTGGTGTGTGGAATATACGACAGTGTATGCGTACCACCCAGCTCCGAGAACGCTGAGACCAATGCAAAGACTGATTCCGAGAAAGCGACCGACGTTGAAAGCTTCGCCTGAGCCTGCAGTAGGATTAGTGACAGGGTATAAGCTGGACACAGAATCAACCTGTGAACAAGAGGTAGAGGGCAATAACCGCGACGAGAAAGGAAGGAAAACCGATAAAGTAGTAGGACGAGTAGTAGCCCATGGTGGTCGATGGTAAAGCCTAATACATTAGTTTTGTTTGTAACAAGCTGTGCTAATAATGACTAGTCTAACTACGACTACGTCGCAAGGTCTCTGGAACAAGACGTTGGTCATAGTCTAGGGATGACTTACTGTCGGCTGTTCTGGACACGCAAGAACAACCAATCGACAGCTTTACGGACACCTTGACTGGACAAGGTCAGTCGACGACGATGATGACGGCGACAAAAACGTACCCTTGCAAAGCCGATACGCCCAACACGTCCAGACTCGCGATTCGTCTCTTCTTTCTCTCCTCCTCCTCGCCCTCTTCCTCTGCATACCGTCTCCGCGCACTGTCTCGTCGATGGTGATCCCACACCTCATAATCTTGTCGAATCTCTGCTGCAGACATGCTCGTCGGTGTATCTTGTTTGTTCGCGATAAGGAGGAGGGGGACGTTGAGAATGCGAGGCGAAGACAAGACGCTGTCTGTGTGCACGTCAATGCCAGTGTAGATATGAGACCAGTCTACATATCAAACACATCCCAGCCTTCGCCGAGTCTTCCCCCGTCTTGTGCATCGATCACGCATACGACGGTGTGGCAGTCGTCGTAGTAGCAGTGCCATATCGACCGCATACCCCTCTGACCCCCGAGGTCAAAAAAGTTGAGAATCGTGGACGGCAGCGAGACTTAGTCTGGTGACCAGCCCGTCTATGAGGTTGCCGCGTTGAGAGGCAAACCGTCGATAGACGGTCTGGTAAATTTCGTTGTGGCGCAAGGGGAGATTGCGGATTGAACGGGGCACGTGATCATCTACCAATGAGAAAACGCGAGATTATCGAAGATGAAAATGATTGAAAATGAAAATAACAAAATTATAATTATTGTGCATCCTTCATAAATGAATACTTCCGGATCTGTTACGCAGGCTGTTTTCAATTACACCTTAGACGAACTACAGCATCACGCACTCCAAGATATCGGCAACCAGCTTCCCAACGATTACATCGCAACACTCTCGAATAACGACCAAATAGATTCTCTCCGAGCGTGCCTAATCGTTCACCATCTGACATCACGCACCATCGTTCCTCGTATTTTTCAGCTCCAGGCCTCCCTCGCTATCCTCAACGGAAAAGATACCATAGTCACTGCTGGCACCGGCAGTGGAAAAACACTTTGTCAATTAATTCCTATGTTGCTTCGACGAAATACTCTTTCGATGACGATCTCGCCTTTAAAACGGCTTCAAGTCACGCAGGTGCGATCATGATATTTAACAGTGCATTGATAAAATGACTCGGAGTGTCGTGATTGTGGTCGAACTTAGGTACTCGAATGCGAAACGTATCATATCCGAACAATTACAATTAACGAAGATACTCCAAACGACCGATCACTTTGGGAGGTAATCCAACTTTACAGTACCATTCGATAGTTCTGACGAGAGAATGCTCTCGATCGCGTGTGGTTCCATCCAGGCAAAAAGACACGAGGAGCCCCGAGTATCGCTGATGATCGTATCAAGGAGCTGGTGAAGCTTCCCGGAGTTGTACATCTTACTCCGAAATACGGCAAAATCTTGCTGCGAAGAATCGAGGACTGTGATAAGTGCAGTTACGAGTGAAAGTCGACTCAGATGCAAGACCTGCATTGCCCATTTTATTCGTTCGTTCACGGAGACTCGTTCCCTGCAAGAATGGTGAAGTGATGCACCACAATCGGGACAAGTTTGAAGGGGACCGGTATCGTATTCGGCATCGAGATCCATGTTCCCGTTGCAATAAGATGATCAAGTCTATCCGGCACTTATCCTGCTCACACGTGACTACTACTAAGTCCAAATAGAGGTTACAATCGAATCAGGGGTTATCCAACACTTATCCTACTCACACGTGACACAACTAAGTCCAGATTTAGGCATGGCTATCACGTGCCCCGATCAATCCGCAATCTCCCCTTGCGCCACAACGAAATGTACCAGACCGTCTATCGACGGTTTGCCTCTCAACGCGGCAACCTCATAGACGGGCTGGTCACCAGACTAAGCGAGACTTTGCCCACTACAAAAGATGAACACGGGTGACGAGACGATACCGATGGACGTACTGTTCTGTCCTACCGTCGGGCCAATTTTTGACGGCTCGAGACCGGGCGTGTCGTTGTAGAGCGTCTTGATCTTTTCCAACAACGTCGTCTTTCCAGCACCATCGAGACCGATGATGATGATCGAAAACTCTTCCTTTCTGTCGAAATCAGTCGAGGTCGACGACACCAGCGATGTGCTCACCGAGTGAGGTATTCGTGCAGACCTTTGAGGAGGTGGTACATGACCCGCGCAAAGCTGTACGCACGCTACGACCCCTTCACCATCGACATGGTCAGCGCCGACCTCGCACCCCGTCGCTACGCCGACATTTGCCACCAAAACTTTCAGCGATGGGGTGTATGGGACCCCCTTCGTGGACCAACGGTACGCCACGATATATCGCTCAGACCGTACCAATCATGTTCATCACAGGTCAGTTCGTACGGCCACATCAACTTCCACACCGGCGCGTTGGACATTGACGGAAACGTCTACGATCCCGTGTTTCAGAAACTTGTCGACGAATGCGATGGGATCAAGATCGCCGACTATCCGCCCGTGTACAGCGACGAGTCGTACAAGTCTGTACACAATTCGATATGGACACGAAAGAGGTCGCTGATACGTGCGTACCGTCTCACAAGGTTGGATCAGACTCACCCCCCCACAACAGTCCAGAGGGCGTCGGGCTGCAACGACCAAGGGTCAATGGTGGTTCCAAAAGGACAGATCCCGCTGATGCACGAACCGCGTGAACAAGTCCT
This sequence comes from Boletus hoseneyae, assembly GCA_038093175.1. Taxonomy (NCBI): domain Eukaryota; kingdom Fungi; phylum Basidiomycota; class Agaricomycetes; order Boletales; family Boletaceae; genus Boletus; species Boletus hoseneyae. The sequence continues at coordinate 3,098 of JBBPRT010000088.1, forward strand.
CCCCGGCGCAGTCCTCGAAGAGCTCTTCAAGATCCCCATGCTCAAACACAAGCACCTCGTCACCAAGGTTGTCCGTTGTTCCGCGTATGCGTGATACCTCTCTAGCACGGCACGTTCCCCTCTCCTCGCTTGCCTTGGGTTGTTCACCACCACGATACAGATGGTGAACATATCAAACTCTCACTCCGAGGTTCTGACAAGACCTCGGATGATCCACGACTACATCGCAGCTGTCATCCAGAAACACGGTCTTCGCGCACGTGCAGCGCGCACCGTCTCCCGCATCTTCTCCATATCCACACCTTCACGCGTGCACCACCTACGCTTATCGTTCGGGGGGCCATCGTGTCCGCCACTCCTGCCATCCGCATCGTCTCATTCAAATACGGCACGAAGGTGATGATGACCCCACAGCCCTTGACGGAAAAACAGCGCGTGCATGCGAGTCTCAAGGCGATCATCGCAGTGAGCGAGTCACGACTGGGAAAGAGTTTCGAAGTACGACTCGCGAGGGAAATGATCGCCGTTGTACAGGGAGAGAGTAGATCACTGGAGGAGAAGCAGCGTTTGCACAGACTGGCGATGGTAAACAGGTGTGTGCCGTCTTTGTTTGTTGTCATAACCTCTCGATTCAACTTTCTTTCAGAGGTAATCTACGCAGATGATATCGAGTTTTCTCGTCTCGGGTCCCAGATACATTCATTTCCGTATGTGACTGATCATATGAACGTGCGTAAATATCAACGGGAGGAAAGAGAAGGTCAAGGGTATCGCAACGGTAGTCACATGCCTCCCTGTGAGAGATCCCAGGGTGCATTAATAGACCCACGGTATCATCCGCCACGTCACCCGCTCTCTCCACTCATCCCACTCCTCAGCGAAAGCCCCACGGAGGAGCCTATCCTCCCGTGGGCACCGCTCGATGAGGATAACCATCGAGATCCCGGTGATCGCTCCCCAGCCAATCCCCCACCATGAAAAGGCAGTCCCGCATTCGTACGCCCATGACCCCCTGCAAACATTGGCTATGGTCATGCCAACCATTGCAAGGAGTCCTCCAGTGTACGACGGGTGCCGAACGAACGCGTATGGTCCTGTCGTAACCAACTTGTGGCCCCGGAGGATGGCGAGCTCAAAGGTAAAGAACTCCCCCAGTGCTTGATAACACCACAAACGAATGCCCATCCCACATAAGCCCAGCAGGCACCCGATGAGCGCCAGTGCGCTAAATGAGACCCATTCTGCGCAGGTACCCGAAACGAAGTTGTATTTGGGCGGGGCGATGAACCGCACCAACACCACTATGACCTCAACAGCTGCCGGGGCAAGCGAAAAGAACTGTGGACATCGTCAGACTGCCTGGAGGGCTATTCGGAGCAACATACCATTGCAAAGGGCTGGAGTAAGCCCTTGGAGGCGTTGTCCAGCCTCGACATCTCCTGGCGGTCGTCCGCTCTTGGTGGTGGATTTGGTCTTGCCATGCACACGTGGAATGCCAAGGTTATCGCAACGACGGCTGCGAGTCTGGCAATGGCGCTCGCCACGCTGGGGAGACCGGTGCTGAGGTGTGACATCATGGGGGGGAGAGTTGGTGAGGGAACGACGAGGACAAACGAGTGTATTATTCATCCTGCTCCCGACTCGAAACAGACCGCTGTAGTATGACAGACGTATAAGAAGCAACAAACACAATTTACCTTGGTGAACATTACGATGCGATGGCCCATCAAAAAGGCCCAGACATGCTACGTAAGTGAGTGCCACACAGGGTTGACACTGCTGCTAGCATCTGTATATGTAGCCGAGGGGGAGGCTGCCTCCCCGAGGTAACTAAAACCGATTTAGATATATTTCGGGGGGAGTTGAAAGAAATAGTATCAACTATGTAGATGAGAGCAGTAAGCTGAAATAAAACCCTAACTGAGCGGTAAAGGGCGGTTTTCGGCGGTGATGCCTCATCAGTTTCAGCTACGAGGTATATATACCGAAGGCCATGGTAGATGACTAATAGGCCATCAAATAATTATTACTAATTATTACCAAGCGAATGACTCATGTGGGAATGCCAAGACCAACTTTATAGGGCATTATAAGCCTTTTTTGCAAATAGGTCAGGGTATAGATAGGGTAAAGCCATCTGTAAATTCAAAAACCAACGAAATCACATAACTATACACATTGGAAAATTGTTTGAACCTTGAATCACCATATATGTTATGTTCCATATAAAAATGTAAATCCTCAAATCACACAAAGTCACAGTTGATGAAGTTGCGTGATTTACACATCATTTATATAGCACACATCTTCAAATCACACAAAGTGACAATTGATGAAGTTGTGTGATTTACACATCATTCACATTTATATAGCACCCACCTTCAAATCACACAAAGTCACAGTTGATGAAGTTGTGTGATTTACACATCATTCATATTTATATAGCACCCACCTTCAAATCACACAAAGTGACAATTGATAAAGTTGCATGATTTACACATCATTTATATAGCACACATCTTCAAATCACACAAAGTGACAATTGATGAAGTTGTGTGATTTACACATCACTCACATTTATATAGCACCCACCTTCAAATCACACAAAGTCACAGTTGATGAAGTTGCGTGATTTATACATCACTCACATTTATATAGCACACACCTTCAAATCACACAAAGTCACAGTTGATGAAGTTGCGTGATTTACACATCATTCACATTTATATAGCACACACCTTCAAATCACACAAAGTCACAGTTGATGAAGTTGCGTGATTTACACATCATTCATATTTATATCACACAATCCTTAAATCACAATACTTGTTAGTTTACCTGTGGTGTTAGCTAGTTAGGCATCACTAGTGGAGCTTGATTTGAGGTCTTTACCCAAATGCCACATAATGCTAATCCCAGTTTTTGTTTTTTGTTTTCATAACTTAGACACTTATTCAGATTCATTCAAATACTCAATTTGCTGAACACTTCAGTCCAAACTACATTAGTAGCTTTGGTACCTTCTTGACCATGAGGAAATAGATTTATTATGTTTCTAGAATCTAAAAAATTAAGGGAAAATGGTGCTGGTAGGGGAGTGGGGATGAACCTTTGTGATGCCTATTTCACCTGTGTCGACTGTGTTGGATGTGTTGTTTGCCATCATTTGCCATCATTTGCTGTCATTTGCTGCCATCAACTTGAAGATTGAATTGACAAAGCCATGTGACTTGACTGGCGAAACAAATTGAAGCCCATTTTGGTCAAAACACAATTTAGTGGACACATAAACTCATGCCTCTTGCACACCACAGCAAATGTGACCAAACAAATGGCTGTGCCATACATGGGGGAAAAGTGGGTACTTGAGTTACATAACAAGTCAATAACAAGTCAATTATTGGCTAATACTACCAAAATACTACACAAGGGCTGCTACTTCAATCTAATTGAAGTGTACTTGAGTGATTGCTGTGTTGAGCATTTGTGGGTACATACACTGTAAAAGAGATGCAAATAGCCTCATTCTAATGCATTTAGCAGTTCAGCTGCAGTGATTTGCAGTTCAGCTTGCCACAAAAACAGTCCTAGATCTAATATTGAGCTTTCAGTAGGTAAACAATCTAAAAAATTAAGGGAGAACAGGTGGGGGAGTAGGGATGGGATATACCTTTGCAACACCTATTTCACCTGCATCAACTGTGTCGTTTGCTGTCATTTGCTATCATTAGCTGCCACCAATTTGAGAGTTGAATAGAAAAAACCATGTGGCTCACAAAAATTCAGCAAACATGACTCTCTTATGGCACATGTCAAACTCGACCAAACAAATTTTCGCGCCATGCACTCAAGTTACATAACAAGTGAATTACTTGACACAACTACCAAAATGACTACATATGGCTGCTACTTCAATTAGACTTGAGTGATTGTAATCATACCCTTCCCCTGTAGCTCTGTGTTAAGCATTTGTGGGTACATAGACTGTAAAAAAAGAGTGAATAACCTCTTTTCTCATTGGCATTTGGTAGTTGGCAGTTCAACTTGCAACAAAAACCTAATATTGACCTTTAAGTAGGCAAAACAATTGTGTAATGGTGCAAATGTGTACCATAACATATCTAATTTGATTGTAATCAGGACTACACCTCCTATATCACCTCAATGAGCATAGCAAGCTGCTCATCAAACTGAGTGTGAGCAACATCAAATGGGTTTATTATCTAGACCAAATCAGTCATATTGTTGTAAATATAAATAAATATAAAGACCAATCTGAACATCTCTCTGCCAGAGGGAACCATAACTGACCTCCATAAAACCCATTACCACCATAGTGGGGATATCACCAGCCACAATGATCAAAATGGTCTTATTACTAAATTTCCAGAATATTTCTAATCAAAAAGTTTGGAGAAACTGTTGGGAAAAGTGAGCCCATCTGATGTGTTTTTTAGTTGTTTTGGCTATCAAGCTATTCCTCAGCAAATTCACTAATATCACTACTGTTGACTAGGCACACAGCCATAGCTGTCCCATTCCTAATCCAAGTACTATAGCACTAGCTCTCTAATACAAAACTGTTGTCTATTAACTAGCCATAGCCATTGCCTGACATATTCTAAATCTAAGTCCAGTGATGAAATGCTGTTAGTACTATGCTTGACTAACATGTAGTGTAACTAAGATTAGTAAGGTAACATTTCAAAACTAATATTATAGCAAAGGCACAATAGAATGGATAAACTTGCTATTAAAAAGATGGGGCCTAGCCTGGATGAAATTGAGTTTTTCAGTTGTTTTGGATGTCTTGGTTATCCAGCCAACCCTTGCTAATTTTGATTATTCTTGGACTGAGAGGGAATAGGTTTCCAAACTAGAAAATTATGGAAGAAAAAAAAGTATACTATGCCCACAGGGGTTAGAGGTTGTGACCAACAGGTTGTGACCAACTGCAACCTCTAATTCCAATGAGCATATCCTTTTTGCTTCTATGATTTTTTGGTTTGGAATCTATTCTCTGAGTCTACTAAAAATGCATCTATTGCTTTTTACTATGCAATCCATCCCATAGGTTACTATCAATTTTTCTTTTGCTTTTCTTTCATTGCCTTTAAAAGAGCCCAAGCAAGAGTTTTCTACTATATAAAAAAGTAAGGATTATAATGCCTAACTGATGCTAATGTATACTAAAGAAATAAGTTATGCTAAAGGCATAACCAATGCTAAGAAATAAATAAAACAGGTAAACTTGCTAGTATATGTAATGGTACATATCTGATTGATAATAATTAGAGCTACACCTCCTACATCACCACAACAAGCACAATAAGCTGTGCGCTGGGCTGAGCATGAGCAACGTCAAATGGGTCCACCACCTGGATGTCATCAGCCACAACAACCTATTATCTTGCCACCAAATCTATTGGTATGCTGCGGTCATATTGTTATATATATGACATATGTTGTTGATCAAAAATTCAGTACCATCCTTTAGTACCTATGGATCAATACCCAGGTATACCACACTATCAGATTGAACACCATCATGTTCAGAGAATGCGCCATTTATGCTCAACATCATCACCACCCCCTGCTCAATATTACCATCCTGCTATATCATTGCCTTATTTTAATCAACCTGCTGCACCTGCCCCACCTCCAATGTGGCCACCTGCTGCTTTGCCTATTGCAAATCAGCAATCTATGGGCTATCAAATGTTTGCTGTACCACCTCAACAGCTTGGAAATATTCCTCAAAGGAATAGAGTGGATTATCATGCTAAATTGATGGAAAAGTTTAATGTCACTCATCAAAATTGTGATAACAGAAGATCCAATCATCATTCTTCTACTGCTCAAGCTACAGCCAGTGGTTCTAATTTGGAGAACATAGAGCATAAAAGGCAGTTGGAGTTGCAACAAGAAGCACAACTACAGCAAGAATTAAAATTACAAAGACAATTGGAGTTGCAACAACAAAGAGAATTGGAACTACAACAGGAGGTACAATAGCAGCAAGAGTTATAGCAACAACAAAGACAACAATTAGAGTTGCAACAAGAACCACAATGGCAGCAAGCATTGCAACAATAAAGACAATTGGAACAGCAGCAGCTAGCACAACATTGATATCAACTGGAGCAGTGAAGGCTATGGGAGCAAGAGCAGCAGGAGGCAATATATAAGCAGGAGGAAATCCATCAATCTCAGCAAGAAAATGCATTAAATCAGATACAACAGCTGTCACAAGCTTTGGCTAATGAAGCTCTTCATGAATATAGTCAATGCTTTATAGAACAATATAAGCAAGATCAACAGCAGCAACAATCTAATGCTCTGGGATACTAAAGACTTCAAGAAGAAGATATGGATATGACAATACAATAATGCTCTAGCATTTACCTCAGTGGGTACAGATGTTGACAACACTGCTATTCAAAGTTCTGGGCCAGCATCTTTTCGCATTCATGGTGCACTTCACCATCTCATGGGTACTCTCATACCACTGATGGAATAGAGGCATCTTATGCTCAACTCTATATTTATGATCCAGAAAAAGCAACTAACAGATGTGCCCAATGCAACCCTCAACTTGATGGTGCTATTTTGCTGGATCTTCATACCACTCTTCAAGAAAGCCATTCTTATGCTCCAGGTTATAAACAAGCCTATGAGGTTATGAGGGTGAGTAGTCTTATTTTATGCAAAACATAATTGTTTATATAATATCACATAGGCCAAACCTCCTGAGGAGCATGCTGATGTTCACATGCATCTTCATTTACAACAGGCAACTGATGCTAGAAGATATAATCTACCCACTATGGAAGAGATTGCTGCAATTGTTCCTAGAGATGGTTCTGAAAATGTGAGGGTAGATCGGGACATCATTGTATGTTTGCAATGTGGTGGTCTTCATCAAATCAGCAACCTCCATCCATTCTATCTTCCACTACATTATGTGCTTTTCTTTCCATATGGGGAAGAGGGCTGGCATCTAGACAAACCTTTGCAATAGCACAATGGGAATGCTGCACACCATTCCAAGAAGATTACACAACTTCTTTGATATGCCCATTGACTTCATATCTGTCTATTGGAGATAGAACCACAAAAGGTGGAAGGCTTTTTCAACAGTTCACCTGTGATGGCTGGGCATCCATTGAACAGTGTAATCTTACTTGGGCTGCCAACAATCAGAAAAAACTTAGAGCTGATCTATATCAAGGATTGCAAGATCATGTACAACAAGATGGTGGTGAAGGTCAAAACTTGGGTCAAGTTGGTCATGTTATTCTCCCTTCTACTTACAAGGGTGGACCTCACTACATGCAGCAACTTCTTCAAGACTCTCTGGCCATTTGTCGAGAATTCAGAAAGCCTGATTTATTCCTTACCATGACTGCTAATGAAAGCTAGCCAGAAATCTCTCAAAATCTGCTTGCTGGTGTGTATAATTAATATAGAGATCATTTACAAAGCTAAACATTCATTGTAATCTAGGTCAAACAGCTGTAGATAGACCTAACTTGGTTGCACATGTCTTTCATGCCAAGCAACAAGCTTTGCTGAAGAAGATTCGTGACAGGTACTTGGGACAAGTTGCTAAATTTGTGTACACCATTGAATATCAAAAGCATGGACTTCCTCATATGCATCTCTTGATCTTCTTGTTCCACAAGATTACCACTATTTAGCAAATTGATGCTGTCATCTCTGCACAAATTCCAGATCCCCAGATCCACCCTCAACTTCACTCTGCTGTTTCCAAGTACATGCTTCATGGACCTCCTCAAAGGTGTTTGGAAAATAATATCTGTAAAAAGTGCTTTCCAAAGGCCTTTACCAATCAGACCATTATCAAGAAGGATGGATATCCTAATTATGCTGGCCCTGACAATGGCAGCGCCATCCAGAAGTGTCAGGATGTTTTTGACAACAAAGTGGTAGTTCCTCATCCAAGAGAACTATTGGTGCAGTTTGACTGTCATATCAATTTGGAGGTCTATGGATCTATCAAGGCTGTCAAGTATATCCACATATATATCTACAAGGGTCCAGATCATGCCACTATCCTCACTGCTGCTGGTAAAGCATTCTATTTATGCCTTCTGCTTACTGTTGAAACTGGACAGAGACCTAGAATGAGTGCAACCTAACATATAGGCTGTGCCAGTGACACTGAAACAAGAAGTTGATGATGTATGGTGTCAGCAAAGATGGTGACGATGACATAGAGGTTATTGATGGGTACATAGACAGAAAACAATAAGAGCATCTGTTAATGAGGATGAAGTCGGCAAGTGCAATGGTAGAAGTGGTATTGAAAATGTACTAGGTATTGGAGGTTTATAAAGAATGACATATTGCATGTGTGACTCACTGATATGTATGCTTGACTGACATGTAATGTAACAAAGTAGTTGCAATATTGATATACTACCACCAATTCAATGCCACTAAATAAATGAAATAAATAAAGTGTTATTAACTCAGATGATGATGCATAAGGTGCAACAGCACCAGTGAATAGCCTTGTAAGGAGTTTATGAGAGATATCATGGTTGTATTTAGAAGGAATCACATCTTCATCTATTATAGCTATTTGCAAATTTGTTGCATTCATTCATAAGATTCTACATCCTGAACTGTGTGCATTTTTTGATGAAGATAATAAACATTTATTCTTGCTCAAAAATTAGAGTGGATAAGAGTAGCTGGAACAGTTTGTTCTCTTGAGTCATGTTCATTTTTCAGCCTATGCACCATACAAAAGTTCTGCAAGTTCTTGCCATGTCTCCAGTTCTTCATCTATAAGGTGTAATCCATAGTCAAGGATTTATTCTTGATTGGCTTAAGCGATATGAGAGTGTGAGTGAGTTGACATGCAAGATCAGTACATAAATAATGCTTAAGGGCATTCCATAATCAATAATGATTGGCAGAAGCATAATGCATCAGAATGGCAATGAACAAACTTGAATAACACAGCTAATAGCCAGTGGTGAAGTTAGCAGCTTTCTTCAAACACAAAAACCATTCTCTATTATCTTGTAAATATATAACAGGCTCTTCAAAGTGTAGTTTTCATGTAGATGATCATTGACAGGATATTCAAACAGCTGGGCTACTTTTCCAAACAAAATGCCCATTATATGTATTGTTTGTCCACTTGAAGCTGAATATTAGATTTGAATATTTTTTTGTAAGCTGAACTTCAAATCACCTTAGCTGATCTCCAAACTGTATTAAAAAGGCTCTCTTTTTTTTTACAATGTTTGTATCCGAAAAACCTGCACACAGGGCTGTAGGGGAAGAATTTGATTGCAATCACTGCAGTAAGGTGCAGCTATTTGCTTGGTCAAATTTCCAGGAAGTGCAAGAGATGTGAGTTTATGTATCTGTTGAATTATATTTGACTAAAAATTTTGTTTGTAAGCTATATAGGTTTCTTGAATCAAATACTCTATTGAAACAGCAGCAACTTTTTAGATTTGAAATGATCAACATGATAATGTGCATAGATTAGGAGTGTGACAGTAGTCTGCAAAGAATGAATGATTCAGATAAAATATGAAATAGAAGTATTATGAGGTGTAATAGCAGTCAAGAAAAAAGCAATGCTGCAGATCATGATTGAATGTGCAATTGAGGTATGATTAGAGATATCGACCATGTTTGTTGAGAGATGAGGTCCCACTACTTGTAGATTCAATGAAATCCTCTATTTTTCGTTTTGAAGAGGAAGCAGAGGGTAAAGCTGGTCTGGCTTTGAGATATCCACCAGAGATTAGTTGATTCACTATGTTGGAACCTGCCAAATACTGAATAGCATCCAGGGCCCCATATTCTGAACTGGAGTTTAGATATTGCACTGCAGCATTGCACACTGACAGTAGGCGATCTTGATCAAGGGGTTTTATGTCAATTCCCATTCGTGGCGCATGTAAAGCACGCCCTGAGGCTGGAATTGCAAGGCTGAACCGACACAGCAAGAGTGGTGTTACACCTTTCATAGCTGGGTGAACAGAAACATTAGATTTATGAGGTAAAAGCAAGATGCATAACACTGAAAGATAATAGGAAACATAACATGTAAATTGTAAAAAGGGATAAAGCAGCGCCCCAATGAGAAATACAAAATTGCGCGATTTAGCAGATTCGAAGAATAAAATGCAAGTTCCAAAAGAAGTCGAACTTACAATATTTTGCATTCCATTGCTTTTTGACCTCATTGTTGGACAAAATTGGCGCTGATGAATCATATAAAGTCATAAACAAGGAGAAAATAAGAAGTATGAAGGGTCGCTTGTCTGTTAAACCCTTCCTGCTGAGGCTTGTACAAGGGAGTCCCCGGATATACTGCTCGATTTCTGAAATTGCTGCATTTGTAGTTGGTTTGTTGCTAATCTGAGTAAAAATGTTGGGGAGAAGGCAAGAGGCTGCAAGTGCAGAAAAGAGCACGATTTTGTGCACATTGTTGGCTGGATTAAATTGTCCAATTGCCCATGTGTAGGTCTGGGTGATCAAAGAGGTCTCATGCATGGATGAAACAAATGTTGGACCGCATTCGATTGGAAGGACAGACTTGTGCAGCATGGTTGCATATCTGGTCAAACCTGTGTCCAGAATGGACCACTCTCCAGCAGGATTGTTCTTTACAATGCGAAGAGAGGATTGCCGCATGACAAGTGATGATGCCTCGGATTGGGTAAGATAATGAGCAGAGGAAGATTGGCTGGCAGTGTCATGACCTCCAATACTGAGGAACTTGTTATGGAGGATTTTTGTAGGTGGGTTGCCTCTATAACCAATAGCATCCATGCACCAAGGGATATGGTCGATGCGAAGGTATCTGTAGACGTGGATAAGAGTTGCTGAAGTAAACTCTTCCACTTCATTGGCATGCACCATGGAGTCTGCAGCCACTTTTTGTATTTCGGCAACTGCAATACGCATGACAGGAAGGGCATTTCCACCTGAGATAAAAGGCGGATAGCGGCGTCGGTCTTTACCAATAGCTTTCATGATCCTTGTGACAATGAATGAATGGGACTGATTTCCCAGATTCGACATGGGAAGATCTGGAATTTCCTGGTTTCGCGGTGTGATCGCCCGGAGCAAGTCCTGCACAGTCTGAGGTGACATGGAGAGTGGATGGGGCGAATCCTGCCATCGTCCCAGAGCATCACTGCGTCTACGAGCAAAATCTCTGATAGTACCATTATTGGCCAATAGGTCTGAACGGATGTCAGGCATAATGGCATTAGCCACCAGCACCTTGACATCTTCAAGATATACTCGGAGGGCAACTTCAGCGATATAGCAAGCCATCCGTTTACTGAAGTCAGTAAGCTCGGGGTATGCATTGCAAGGAAAGTTTTGTAATGCATTCCGAATCGTGAATAGCGCCTGATATGCCTATCAATAACATCAGATCAGCTGACATTTTGAAACACCGCAGAATTGCACAACATTGCAGATATGAAAGTTGCGTGTTTAATAAGATCCGCAAAACATGCAATTTGTCAATTGTAAAAGTTGTGCGTGCAGTTTGCAGTCTTTGAAAGAATACAAATTAAAATGGCGACATACCTCATATTGTTGCTCTCCGTAATTGAATATCTGCACACGTCGCGATGAAATCAAAGGTCGCATCGTCAATGTGTGTACTGGCCAAGCATTGGGTACCAAATTGAGACACCCTCCAACTAGACCAGCATGCGAGACGAAGTGATTTGACAGTGTTGGGATTCCATCGAAAATGATCCCCAGTGAGAGCCATGACGCATCCATAAGCCCTCGAGTGAGCACCTTCGCCGCACCTGTGTGGGCATAGTTGAGACTGCGCTCCAAAATGGACACCATCTCAATTGTATATGGGTCAATTTCTGGCTTGTTGTCAATCTGCCCTTTGTATTGATTCCATACTTTATCCAGCAAAGACGTAATTGGATATGTCGTCCATTGGAAGAGCTGAGGAATAATCTGTAAGGGGACATCGCATGTTGATATCAGTTGAATGGCACATGCAAACATATGGCACTAACCTCCGGTTGGAATCCCACTAAGCAATCTCGAATTGCATCCTGGACCTTAGGGAATGCCCACTGTCTGGTCAGTGGCTTGACAATTTCCTCGAAAATTACACTAAACAATTTGTTTCTTCAGTTCAATTTTCCCAGGTCATTGAATGAAAAGACGCACTCTCCCCTCCGTTTGGCCTCACTAAGGTGACGCACATCCAAAATATATGTATTTTCCCATCGTGAAGCCTCTGGTTGATTGGGACCTGCAACTTTGTTTGCAAATTCCTGGTGCGGGAGGGCTGTGGAACATTCTGTAACGCGTCGTTTCCATTTGGTTTTTGCTGCTTGCCCAATTGAGTTGACTCCAGATAGCACAGCAGTAAGATTTCCAAGTTGCACTCCATGGAACTTGGCCCGCTCTCTAACTCTGTGAGAGAGTGCATTATATACCTGACAGCCAACTCCTCTGAGTATCAATGCATTTGCAGCTCCAAGATTGTCTGGCTCATCAAAAAGATCCTGATAGACAGGGTCGATCCGGCGGAGTTGAATAGCATCATTGATGACCTGCAGACGCTGCCCAAATACGTGTATAACACCATTGGCTTGTATGTTGCCTAGAGACTTTGTAAATGCCAGCGGGTAAAGCGTGCATTGAGTGGCCGAAGGCCTTGGTTCCAATGATTCTGGGTCAGGAAGAAATAATTCTGGCACTTTGGTTAAGTCCAGAAGTGCACCGCCAGATGTATAACTGTCAGGAACACGGCGCGCAATACGAAAACCATCTTCCGTGTACACATGGATTTCATTGCCTTCTTCATCCAATATATCAATGTCATTGACATTAATGAGTGTCCTGGTAGGATCTGAGTGCGGTTTGTCATAAATGTCTCCATGGGAAAGAATGGTTTCCATTGGAACATCAGTCCAAGAGTCGACTGTTGAGTACCTGTATTTGACAGAACAATCAGAATTGCAAAACCATATTAATATCACGGCCATACGATATGTGGGTTGCGATCGAGAAGATCATAGAGTGTAGATGAGTATAATCATGATCATCTTTCCACTGCTGTTTTTCCATGTCGTTATCGCGGATCCTGCGGCAGATTTCTTGATTTTGCCCATAAATCACTGTAAGAGCAACAGGCTCATTGTCCAGGATAAACCTATCTTGCTTCCACTCTTGAGGCGCTTCATCCACCCAATCCTGCCAGTCATCCATGAAAGCAGTATGGAGTTTCTTGAAATCGAGCAAACGCATGTCCATGGTGCGGGTCCCTTCATCTCTTCGCCCCCTGATGTTGATGAAGTCAGAACAAAATATATGAAATGTGTAGCGGAAAACCAGTGCATACAAATCACGCAACCTCTACAAACCAAAGGTTGCGCGAAGCCCTTCTTTGCGAAAAACATGCAAGACAGCAAGACATGCAACCTCAAGACATGAAATGTCGCACAAAACAAACCACGTAATCAATTATAGAAACACTTACAGAATATCAGTGCTGCGTTTCACCGCATCTTTTGTCAGTGGGACTGGGTACTTCTCCGTGCAGTGGATGTCCTGGAAACGCTCCTCTGATAGCACAAATGCAAAAAACATTGTCATCATCAAATGGTGGGTCGCACTCATTGCAGTTGTTGGTGAGTTCAAGGAGTCACCAAGAAGTGTAGCCGGGTCGCCTCCTCCAAAGAATGCCTTTGGCGCCATCGCTAGATAGATTCCCTCATCGCCGCGAATGCCAATGTATAACAGCCGCCCCATTGCGTTGAATGGAAGATGCTCGATATGCACCTGTCGTTGGCTGTGTCCCAGTGTAATTTTGTATGTTAGCGTATGGTTAACCCGCTGTCCACTTAGTGCTGCATCAAGGCCTTGGCGGTTGCCCAGATGAACAGTATAATCCAGATGGTGAGGACCTGTCCGGATCAACACATTCCCAGACGTAGCATCCATCTTGAACTCCTCGTCAACCTCCACAATACGACGATTAGCCAGTGTGCGGATAGCATTCAGGCGGTCATTTCTCTGAAACAGAGCCCGGAAGCTAGCAAGCTTTGTCTTCTTCACTTGCGCTCGATTGAATGCGGCCAGATGTTCATGCCGGCCATCCATGTGCACGCAGCGCAGAGCTTCCTGTACAAGGGCTTGGTTGTGCGGGTCTTCTGGGTCCAGTTGCCCGGGAACTGGTGCAACAGCAAAGGCACCTTCACGTCCACCCCAGTCTTCATCATCAACTCCTCGCATTTCTTCATTGTCTTCTAGATCCTGCGGCTCAATGCCTTCAATGCCATTACTCCATGCTACTTCAGTATTTATTTTATTGGTATGACATTTGCAGCTTACCGGTCTTCCACCATATCATCTTCCCTGTTATTTTCCATATTATTTGTGATGAAGTTTTCCAGTTGTATGGCACTTTGCGGTTTGCAGTTCGAACAACTCAGAAAAGACAGGTATGTAAGCCACAGACCCTGATTCCAAAATTCGGCTGGTACAGGCGGGCCGGCTTGGCGGCATCCCCGCCTCCCATTCTTCCAGAGATGCGGCCAATAGCACTTCTTCCTAACCAAATCATATGTTACTTTGACATCGTGATTCTACTCTCATCAGCGGACTTGATTATGTGACTTTGGAGCGCCTGAATATTTGGGAAAATATAAAGCGTTGTCCTGGCAGATAATGTCATCTTTCATCCTGACTGGCCTTGATTCCGTCTAAGATCAACAACATGGATTGAGCTTTGCAATTGGATGCAAAATTATCTCCAACAGAAGACAAGGTCTGTTTTGAACTAGAAGGGTCCAGATGCACAGCAGCTGTGACAGATGACTGGGCGGCCCGGAATGATTCCTTTCCCCATGAATATTGATGTCGCAGTAGTGAATGTTAGCATAGAGATATTTGGGCTTGTAATATAAGAGTATCTTCTCATACCAAACTCTCTAGAGCATAAACTCCCCAACCCATTTGGCGACAGTGTCCTTCATTCCTGATACAAGGATCAGATACTTCAAGAATAGTTGGGGGTAAATGAGAATTGCAACAATAGCTTGTATACCAAAGCACTGGCAGGGTTTCCATTGGACTTGACAGAGATTAGACAGTATAATGAAACATACAGACATTTTGAACATAACACTGTCAACATGACGAATCAAGCCCAGGCATTAGTGCGATCCTCAATATCCTCTCCACCTGTGGCCTGGCGTTTTCGTAAGGGCATTTTAAATGAGCCTACTAGTAACAAGGGATATGATACTGATGCGAGATATGAATGAAGCATCACTCACCTTTGTCCTTTGTATCTCCCTCATGAGATGAGATAGAGGACACTATAGCGCGTCTTTTCTTCTGCCTGGGAGACTGTGCACTTCGTGACTCAGCAACCTTTGCGGAGGATTGTTGTTGAATCTGTTGGGACTTGGAGGATTGAGCAATGGAAGACAGAGTGCCGGTCCACTGCAGTTCTTGACGAGGAGGGGAAGGCGACCAGGGAGCAAGTTGCGGTTGTGTAGAACCAAAAGAAGCTTCTGCCATTTGGTCCCCGTCTAAAGTCAAGATCAAGATCAATATTTACATGTTATTAACAAGTCAATAAGAAATTTGCGTGATTTCAACGCAAGTCAAAGTAATGATACCTTTGGGAGGAAGTAAATATTGCGTAAGACAAGACTTACCGGGCGTTAACGGGGGCGGCTGGCGCTGGGCTGGCGGAAAAGGATTGTCAGACAAGAAACAATCTGAGTCTTCACCCGATGCTTTGTTCTGCTCAAGTTCCTTAGGTATGTTACCGCACGCCTTGCCTCTATGGTTCTTATCCTTCCCTCTCTCTGACTCACTATCCTTGTCTGATGCTAGATTTTCATCAGCCTGCTGCTCAGAGATAGAAATACTGTTGGTTTTGCGCTTCAAAGCCAATGCTGCCTGGGCCTCTTCCATCTCCGCAAGTGCCTCCTTCTCTGCTTCAAGGGCCTCATTTTCCTCTGTGCGTGTCAATAACATGAACTTCCACCTCAATGGAACTTTCTCCCTCCTTGATGCTAGTTCTTTCTTGGGGTCCTCACCTTCATACTTGATTTCCAGCATCTCCAATGCTGCAAGTGAATTTCCCGGCCTGTCTACCCAGTCTGCACAGTCTGGGTTTCGCTGTTTCCATGCATTGACTGAGATTGCCTTCAAGGACTAGCTTAGCATGCTTTCAAATCATCGAGGCAAATAAACTTACCTTGACTAACTCTGTCGTCTGCTTTTTAATCTCTAATGTCACCCGGGGTGCTGTTGCATACGCCTTCCGAGGCATAGGGCTAATCACATCCCAAGTGCAGGCCACTGCCTCCAATGCCTTTACCACCCGCTGTACATCGCGAGTTTGCGTACGTCGCATCAGTTCACGCTTAACACAATCCAGTTCTTCTTCGGCCTTGAATGTCATTTGAGATGCAGCAATTGCATCAATGCTGAGCCCATCTGCCCATCTAAATGGATCAATCGCCAGCGTTTTTGACGAAGACCCAGCCCTGCTTTTCGCGGTGAGTTTCGACTGCCGCATATTTTTCCTTGTGTGGACTGCCCGCCAGTCTTTTGTAATTTCCTCGACCCTCCAACGCAAATAGGTTGCCGCACTTTCCGGAAATGCAAGAAGGAAGGGGCGATATGCTCGAACAATTGCATGTTCAAGAATACAGAGCTCGCCGAGCGTGCTCAGGAATCGCGAACGGGAAGATCCTTGAACTGATACCCATTCTATAGGATGGTGATCGAGAAAAGACTGGCCGCGGAATGTATCCTTGACCGCGGTTGATGTCACCTTGGACTTGAGGTCATGAGGGCCATCAAGGCAGGGCAACAACGGAACCTCCTCAAGCTCCTTGCGACGATTCTTCAACCAGGCCTTGGAGGAACTTGTCAGTATGTCGTATGCTTGCTGTACTTCTGCTGCCAAAGCGCTCTTTCTTGCTTGTAAGGTCCCCCGCTCTGCCTTAGTCAATTCTCCAGCTGACTGGCGTTTCGCACACGCTGCCTCGTCATCTGGCCCTAAATCCTCCCCATCTTCCTCCTCTTTCTGGTCCTCATCCTCTGTACCATTCATGTCCTCCTCCTCCCCCTCCTCCGCTTCAGAAGAATCTGCCTCAACTTTATCTTTCCCTTTCCTTGACTTCAGCTTTGGTTCTACCTTGCCTTTCATTTTGCCATGCTTGCACTTTGAAGATGCAACCCCTCTATTAAGTGAAGGATTGAATGCTTTTTTCAAGGCAGTATTTTGAAGAGGGCGGGCAGGAACGCCACATGTGTCAATGTCAAGCTCAAGGCGCAGAAACGCAGGGAATTCTTCAAATGGTATTGCACATAACTACACCATTTGTCACATCAGGGGATTAGCTTGGTCAAATAATATTCGAACCTACAGCTGTGCGGGATAGGAGACGTTTATCTTCAAGAATTGATGGGTGCATCAAGATTGAGCGTTGCATCTCTGTGCTTGGAGACGAGTTGGTTAATGGTACGCCGTGGGCCTTCATAAGGAGACAGAATGGCGAGAACCAAGATGCATACTAATAAAATTATCAGCATTTGCATTACAGATACTCTATATGAACTGAGTTATGCGAAATGAAGGAGCGAAATTACGCAAATTTATGTTTGTGGACTTTGCGTGATCTCGTTCTGTTGTGATAAATGCAGCGATTTGCTTACCTCTCCAATGGCGCGTTCAATTGTGTGCAAATTCTCCTTCATTAGCACGTACGCGCCGGCAGTCAAGAATGGGAACTGCGTGAGGTAGGACACCTCATCTTCCTCGTCCTGCAAATTCATCACCACCAACATTTTGGCTGCGCAAGTATGGAGAGCTATCTTGACATCTTCATCCATACTTTTATAAGCCTCAGTGGCCATGATAGACTCGATGTAATTCTGCACCACAGTTGGAAGCAAACGCTCATACTTCATCAGTGCTTCCCGCCAGAAAGAGTCTTCAGCCACAGCAAATCGCGTTGCAACATTGGGTGTGTTGAGAGTGTCTTCGAAATGCTGATCGAGGGCGTCCAGCAAGCCTGTAGTCATCGCTTCTTTTATGAAGCTGGCTTTTTTGATCTCCCGAAAAGTCGCAGCAATCTCCTGTAGATTGTTCTTCTGGATCCACAACTTTACCTTGCCGATATCCACAGAAACAGTCGAAAAGCAAAGATGGAGCTTGCTGATGTTGAGCTCTGAAATGTATGCAAGGATCTGCAATACAAGATCATGCCAGATTGTTAGCATTATCCTGCGTGCTGAGCAATGCAGTAACCTACACCGCCGTACGACGCCATCATGTCATCCCAAAATTTATTGAGTGTGAATGATGCTCGGGCAAAAAAGTGCTCTCCGGATGGAAGGAGCTTCATTAGCAGGTTGAACACAAGCTCCTTTGATAAGAGCTCATGTTGTCTTTGATATGGGTTCTTTCCCGTAATCTTTTCGTTGTCTTTCTCGATATCGCGCCAGGTCTTGCCTTGATCCAGAGCTTCCTTCAATCGCAATACCAAACCTTCTTTAGGTGACTCGACAAATGAATAATAACGCTCGTTTGTGGAAAGATAGTCTCCAAGCAAGGAATCGACTTTAGCTATTGGAAATGATCTGTTAGTAAGGTTGTCAAACTCGAAGGATAAAGATGGTAAATATATAGCGCCGCACATCCGATCCAAGCGGATACTACGCACAAGATGCAAAGACGCACCTTGATCGAATAATTGGACCATCCACTGCCCACCAAATGCCATCTGCCTCTTAATCCTTTCGAGCTGTGGTTTCAAGGACTTGTTGTACTCATCAATTTCCCAATCATCGTCTTCATCATATGTCATATTTCCTATTTCTTCCATTTTTCCCTCTATCTCCATCTGCCGCTCAGCCATGTAGTTCTTCCATAAAGACAGAGCCTCCACTCGATGCTGCCCTCCTGCGGCCAGTATTGGGTTGTCCTTTGTATCGTCCTTGATCCGTAGTATAGGCAGATTCTCTCTCATGTTGCGATCACTGAACTCATACGTCCCTTCCACAATTCGATTGCGGTCTATGACCAATGGGATGGCATGATTGGCCCCAAATCTTAATTATCATCATCATCAGTTCTTCTTTGATACAATCACGTTTTTCACCTACCTGTCTAGTCCATTGACCTTGAATGAATCGCACAGCGCTCTTGCTTCAGATTTCATCATCTCCCGGAAATTCCACTCGTGGAACTTCAGTTGCTTATGATTTTCCAGAATATCAAAGCGAGCATATCCAAGTATTGCCGCATCGCGTTTCTTCTCCATCGCCACCGTTCGTTTCACCTTTTCCTCGACTTCAGCTTCCACATCCATCGCTCGCCCGTCTAGCAGCAATGTTTCCTTGATTTTCTTTTTCTATTCAGTTATTAGAGAGTATAGTCAATTCATATCATATTAGAATAAAAAATCAGCACTTACTCCACTGGTGCCTCCTTCTCTTCCCACATTCCCCGTTGATTCCAGTATGTTAGCACTAGTTTGTTTTTTCTTTCCTTTCACCATATTGCTGGTGTGATTGTAAGGAATGCTGATGTGGCGCATGAAGTTGATATATAGCCTGTCAGTTTCCGTTTACTCTCTCACGGAAATCTTCCTGATGGGGCGTCACGCGTTCACGCATGCACTTCAAAACCTTTTTATCAGCGGGAGGCAATCTTTATTATAGCATATCAGTGTTTCACTAATGAATCACTATTGGGGCGGCCGTTGGGAATAGAGTTAATGATTGCGATATAGAGGCGCCAGGACATGCTGTCAGTCCTGGCTGGATGTAAGGTAGATGACCTAGGAGAGGTGCCCCGTGTTACTGCACATATGTTGCAGAAGGCAGTCACACATGAGGCGCAGACTCTTCACCTTGTCATATTAATATCACGTCTGGCGAGCCTATAGAAGCACTAGGAGTGGAACAAAGATGAGGGCCTGAGCTGCGTCATCCATTAACGTTCTATGGTAAACTAGTGTTAAATATAAAATGCATTGCGTATGAAAAGGATGGGAACATACCTTGCGTCCGGCGGGCCGCGCAGAAGTGCTGAGTGAGTAATAGAGAGGAAGTTAGGATGGGCACTTGGGTCACAATGCATAAAAATGATGACGGGGATGCGCTGACCTTGTATCTGGGCCGGGACCACTTGGCAATCCACTGCTTTTGTTAGGGAAGTGCCTCCAGGTCGAAAGGTGCATAGTCCTCGCTGGGGAAGATGTCCGCGGGCGAGTTCAAAGTAATTGAACATTTGGCATGCGAAGCATCCGTGCCATTTGCGGCCCTCACCTAGTAAGCTAAAGGCGCATAATGCAGTACTCAGAGACAGCGTTTAGGAGCCTAACACTATCTACGTCCTCCAGCTTGGTGTTTTGCCGACGTTCGCGCTCGAGGACGCATGCTCTATGAAGCGCAGCATGTAATGCGAAGACCGTAGTCATGGCACAATTGAGGCGAATACCAAGGTTGAGAAAGGAAACAAGCTTGGATGCAACATTCAGATGTTTGGAAACCTTGTAAGGGCAAAATTTGAGTCCCAGTGAAAAACGGTTATAGTCAGATATACCCACCTGCGTGAGCCTATTTCCGCCATCCACTCAGATGTGCCTGGTTCTATAGCATCTATAGAGTCTACAAGCTAGTAGTTTATGGTACAAGGGTTGGTCAACCCCTGCGGTAGCATTAATTCAGAATCTCTGAAATGTACGCATATATTCGCCACTCACTCTTACTGACCTCATGCTATCCCGATCGATCTTTATGGCATGACGTGCGACGTCAAAGGGAAGATATGCAAGGTTTTCTATGACGATGCAAACGCCGCCTGGCCACCTGCATATCCGCGCGGATACCATGAAGGAGGAACTGGTACATGTCGTAAAATTGCTTGCTGCAGTACTACTCACTATTATGTATTCTAGATCTCCGGCGGTGCATGGAATGGATTCACAGCGGAGTCATACAAATGCTATCTGGCGGACAGCTGCATTAGGACGTGGGAAGGGAAGGGAGAGGACTAGGAACAACATAATCGGTGCGGGAATAGGCTGTTGGAGGGGAAGAAGACCAGGGTAGAGGGAGGGGACCAAGAACGAGGGAGTCGATACAGGTATAGGCCGGTAGAGGGGACAGTCAGAAAGCAACACTACCGTAGAAATGGATCAATTTGCGTGGAGCAGCGGAAAACACTAGCATGTATTGATATCTACTGGGATACTACTGACTCGTCGATTAGAATAGATTCGCTCAGATATGCATAGGTGGCACCAGGCAGAAGCAGGACCATACAATGGTTGATGGACATCTACTGGATTATATGAACTGTTACAGTTAACTTGCGTGTAGCATTGCCATCCTAATAGGGAGCTGGCCAGATTGGTCACCATCTGTCCAGCAAAAAGATGAACGCACAGTCTGAAATGCTCCATCAGGTTTGATGGCAAAGTCAAACGTCCAACATATGAGGTTGGCAGTACTGAAGTCGCCTAGTTGACATACTTAACGTTCTTTCCGGTCTTCAGGCTCATCCAAGCCCGATCTTGGTATTGGGATTCCGGGTAAGAGCTACCAATCCTTGTTGGATGCTTTGCGCCAGCGTTGCGAGACAACACCCAGAATGCGTTCCTCTAATCGATTGGACTTAGCAAAGATGACAGAATCCGACATAATATAACTGGCAGTCTGGAAATCAAACATCTCGACTGATCAAATTGACCCGACAGGATCCTTGGCAAAGCGAATAAACACATCACGTGACCTAATACATGTCACCTGACCAATTACTTCAAATTCACAGTTACTCTTTTCACAAATTGTTAGAAAAATTAAAAGGAAACTGTAAGAATATATAATGAATAAGGGCAAAGGGCTGGTGCCAGATTGTCCAGAGGGGGCCCTCCTCCTTTCAATCTGACAACAGGTGCGAAAGTACATGCCAGAAAAGATAAATCAAAAAAGTTCCCTGTAGCGGATCCTGAAGAAGCGTTGAAACTTGGCAGGTTTCAGCAAAATTGATACGCTGCGACTGACTGCCCGAAGGCTAAAATATTTGCAACCTAAAAGGGGGTTAGCGTGCAGATTTGAATTAAGCGCCTACATACCTGATTGATGTATGAAGTCATCACCCCACGCCCCAACGAGAACAATCCCACGCCCATAGAACATGCGAGAGGAGTGCATTTGCACCCACATCACCGCACGTCCCAACGAGAACAATCCCATGCCCATAGAACGTACGAGAGGAGTGCATTTGCACCCACATC
>JBBPRT010000089.1:0-25368 GCA_038093175.1 Boletus hoseneyae
TGGTCTTATCTAAGCAGTAGAGATAGTCTATTATAGTATATACATTATGTATATATACAGCCATGCCATGTGAAATATAGAGGAAGGGGAGGAGAGAGAGGAAAAACATATCATTAGCATATGTGAAAAATATATAATCCAATATGTACAAGGGATAGAAGCACTGGCAGACACTTCTTTTTTATTAATGGGTCCTGGTGATGTCACTGCTTCTCAGCCACTTATATCATCACCTTCAGTGCCTAGGATACTGGTTTGCATGTAATCACACAGACAGCCATAAGGTGATGTACCACTAATGTATTAAACAATGGTAGGGCAATAATACATTGCTGGCTGCAGCTATTACATTAGCTTATAGATGTATAGATATATACTAACTACAAGGATAGGGTAATGTAGGACAAGGACAAAGGGACTTGGAGGCCCAAGCATACCAAGACACAAGGCTGCAAGTCTGAGAAGCAATGTGGTCCTCATCTTCAAGCACACGTGCTCGTCATGTTGAGTCTCTCCTCTTGCCTTCCTCCTCCTTGGCAACTCCTCTTCAACCTTCTGCTCCACGTGACTGCTGACTGATACACCACAGCAATCACATTGCCGCCTACGAAGTAAAGTTATACCGGTAAGTACATGTTGAATGTTCTATCTAAGACAAGCTCTACGGGGTATAACCAATGACCTTGACGTTGCTTATCTGGCCCGCCTTGCCACCAGTCGTCGTCAATCCAGCCCAATTCCATGTCCCTGTACAAACCGGTCAACGGCGTTCTTATCGGCGCAGATGGAATACATAGAGTGGACAGAATGTTGGTGCATTACCTTTACAAGACCCGATACCGCAGTTCACGACAACCCTCTTGGCACCAGCGGTAACAGTCACAGTGGTCGTTCCCGGATGGAAATTGATGTCCTTTTAAAAAGTGCATGATTCAGTGACCTGCCTAGTCCTCAACCAATGCTACTCAACAGATATGACGACGCCGTTTCCTGGCGATCCAATAGGAGTGGGATAACTCTGAGTAATCAATACCCCGTACAGGGTACAGTCGGTTGCGACGTTGTTCTGGGTAACAAACGATCAGATGAGTGCAAGGCCGGGAAAAGGACATGATGGATCCAACTTACAGTATAGGTCACACCGGAGACGACACTGTTCGTCGCAGTTTTATCGGTCTTGATGCGGAATGCTTGTGCACTATACGTTCGTCCATTCAGTCTGACAAAAGTTCTTTTTATGTATCAGTCGGATGAAGCACCTGTTTGTGACCGTGTTGCCCTCGATAACGACATCCTTGACGACAACATTGGAAGTGATCGAGCCCTGTAGTGGTGTTTGGGATCGTGAAGATATATACATTCGAGAGACTGATCAAGATTCCTACAATGGATATGCCGTGACCGTAGCCACAGTAATTGTTGTAGAATGTAATGTTCTGGCCTCTGTTGAGTGCCAAGCAATCATCCTGGATGCAAGGCGAGTCAATAAAATTCCTAGAGTGGCATGGATGACAATTTGGGTACCTGGTTGATTACCGTGCTGTGCGCCTCATGTCAATGTTATATAATACCCATGAAAGAATGCACATTTTTACCTCTTTTCGATGATAAGGTCGCTTGAACTGACATCAAAAGCGTCGGTGTTATGTCCTGTTGTTCGGTTCAATGTTCGGGTATGTTCTACATGAATAAGAGCGCCTTTACCAGCAGGGAGGCCTTTGCTTTTCGCATTAGGGGCGTTTCCTTGACCTTTACGTTGGAAGTAAATAGACGTCAACGCCTATCAGAAGAATAAATGCTGACTATTGTCAACAGTGACACCGCTGACGGTCAAAGGGCCAGGATTGTTCAAGGCAAAAGCTTGTGCGGGTGAATTGACAACGTGAACGTTCTCGAGTTCGGTCAGCAAACGATAGTGCCTAACAGGGTGTCACATACTGTCAGTGTACCCGAAATTATGATACTGTGATATCCATCGAGTGAGTTGGCAATGATACGACGACAAAATGCACAGACTTCATCATGGGATGTGGCTTGGTAACACCATTGTTAGTTCCGAGACCGTCCTGCAGCGGATCAGGAATTGACTAGGCCTGCAGTCACCACTCTTGCTTACCCAGTAAAACGGACCACCACCATCCCAAATATGGCCATTCCCGTTGACTGGAAGTGTGACATTGGCGTCGAGCCGACAATATAGATACCTTACACGGACTCACATGTGATATCTGTTCCTCTGCCACCAGGCAACACAAAGTTAGCGGCTGTGCAAGGGCATTTGACAGTCAAAACTCGACACACCTGATTTGGAACAATGGACCTGCCCAGCTTCGATTTCCAAACTGGACCTCTCCCACTGTCGAAAACTCGTTGGTCAGCCTAACGCAAGAAAAGATAAGATGCGGTTATGGAGACAACTCACGGACATTGACAGTGGTGCCTTTCACCAAGTTGAGGTTGAACGTCTTCCCAGCCGGTACAGTGAATGAGTGGATGTTCACGGTCATGCACTTGACTGCAGCGCTCACGCTGTTGAGTGACGAGATCATGCCAACGCAGTTGCTAGACTCCGTCATCTGTGAGGCTGCCAAATTGGGAAGCATACAGAGGGAAGCAAGAGCGAGTAACTGAGGGAACATTTTCATGCGAGTTTAGTGCTGATCGTGCGTTGGCACCAGCAACCATTTTTCTCCGCCCTCTTATACCTCATATGACGTTCATCATTCGTGCCGAGGCCCACGACCGGCGGTGCAGGCACGTAGAGAGCGCAGAAGGAGAAAAATCGATGTTGTGATCCGTTTTTGAGAGTCCCCATCGAGAAAAGGAAATGAGCGACATTGGCAAGGTCATGATTGATTCGCGCAGTAAGTGCACTATCCTGACGGAACGTTTCTGGATGCGGTGGCCGACCTGGAAGTTGTTCAGTGCGACACCAAGATACGGCTAAGTGCTTAACTTGCATATACCGTCCACGTGAAGTGAGCTACAATGTCATGCGAGTGATGGTATGACGAAAATGCTATGGGTATTAACCGGTTCGGCTTCGCTCGGCGGAGGTTTGCAGAAGTCCACGGATGGAATGTGGCCTTTAAGCGGTGTTGCCAGAGTTTGTTGAGTGTTGACCGCAGCACATGGTACTTCGGAGATTCCTAACCAGCGGAATGGCTGGGAGATGGAGTCCGAATGATTAGATTTCGATCGTGTCAGAATATTGTCATGATCGCTGGGCTCGATGATGATGATGATGATCCAACTTCAACTTCAAGTCGGAGTAGTAATCGAATCTCGGGTGGCAGTGTTTGGTCCATTTTTTCATATTGTAGAGACAACGTTAAGATTCTGCAGTCATGACGTGCCTATATTCCTGGACCCAGCCTGAGAGGAATAGAACCAAAATTCACTATGTACAGACAAACTAGATGCTTTCCCCGGGATCCAGCCAATCATCTCAGCTATCAAATACTGTAATCGCAGCTATACTCGTCCCTCTGCACTAGTACACCAACTCTACAAGCATCGGATGGTATTCCTTTCGAACCCCTCATGGCCTGGTTGTTGGAATAGCATCAGGGAAGATTCCAAAAGCCGCCTGGACCACATATCCTTGACTTTCGGGCACAGCGGTCGCATAGCTAGTTGTGCAGGGACCCTCATCTACCCAAACACCTGCGGGACCTGTCATATGATGAGGGTGTCAATTGCCAGGTATGGTGCGAGGCCAAGTTCATGTATGACATACCCCCGGGAACGTCATTATATGTCCACCACTGCGCGGTCCAGAGATTGCCACTACGATTTCTTGGTCAGTATGGCAAGTACCTTTGATTTATGACACTACCATCCTACTTGTATGTGACTTGGTCACCGCCCACATACTAGCGATGGAAGGAATTGTCAGCGAAAATACATGTTGCGAAATACCAAAGGTATGGCATACAGCAACATCTGATTGCCACGCCGGGACTCCAGCGCAAGAACCTGTTCCGGTAGTTGTGGTTGTAGCAACACTTGTGGTGGTCAGCGGAGTAGTCGAAGTAGCAGGCGCGCTCGTCGTAGCTGGAGTTGTTGATGCGACGGTTGTAGTCGTAGTCGGTACACTTCCTCCACCAGTCAATGCGTTTTTCACAGAAACATCATACCTACTATTGGCTATCACCCCGGTCAGTCAGTCCTATCAACGATCACAGTCCCGTCCGATTGGAAGCAACACGAACCATAGGCTTGGGACATGTCCCACAGCATCACACCACCAAACGATGTATAGTGGCTTTGTGTCTGACTAATGATGGCGGCAATCGTCGAAGCGGCGACATAACCCGACCCTGCTGCACTAGAAGACGCAGGAGCACCGATGAACACCTTCACATTCGGGTTTGGAGACACGGTCTTGGCCCAATTATCCCTGTTTCATGGATGAGATCCCCCGGACAGAGAATCATGCTCAACAATTGATACCATGTGGCAAAGTTCCAGTCCTAGCGTGAGGTCAGCATCCACGGCACATATACAGTGGTTGGCAATCACCCACATTCGGATTGTTATAATTGTTGAGCCCACAGTAGTTGTTGTCTACGTGACGAGTGAGCGAGAGATTTCAAAAAAACCTATGACTTGCGATACTCACAGAACTGGACAAACACGGCGTCAAAGGGCACCGCGTTTAGTGTATTACCAATGTATGCATCTGGATAGGGACACTGAGGGGCTGTAGAGAACATTAGTACCATGGTGTGCGGACTCGAAACCCTTTGCTGACCAGCAGTGATGTAATATCTTGAGGAGCCACGATCGTGAGAAGAGATACATCCAGTGAAGTAATAATAATACGAACGACTTGCTGCCACCATCCATCAACTGACGAAGGGTCGTCAGGAACGCCGTGAATCCCGTCTGCGTTCCGCCCTCGATGTCCATATCAATCCTTTTTGGCGATAAGCCACGGGTGACACCGTGACTACGAAGGCTTACCCGTCCAACACCGCGTCACCGAACGGACGGGTAGTGCTCGTTCCGCCAAGGAAGAGGTCCCAGATGATCTGCGCAAAAGCTTCACCTTCAGCATCGTCCACGAAGGAGGCCGAGCCAGTCGCTCCGCCAAGTGAGATGGTCACGATCTTTCCCGCAGCTTGGCAAGTCCGAATATCCGACGCGAGGAAGCTGCAATTTGGAAGTTGAGTCCCAGGGAACGCTCCATTAGAGGATGTGCTGCAAGTCTACGAGAAACTGTTTGTCGTGGGGGGGAGTGGCAGGTTTGGACTCACGTTGGCGAGATTCACGGACGGTAAACCGCCTGTCGTATTGAATTCGTCCAGAAATGCCATTGGGATGATGTCAGCGGTAGAGCCGCTCTGCCATTAACGGCGAGTTGGGCAATCTTGGTGAAATGGATATGCAATTAGAACCCACTTGGCAATAGTACGAGATGGGTTGTTGCCAATTGGCAGTGTCACTTGGATTTGTAGCGCCGTATGAATTCTGGCCCCAGTATCTAGAGCGTCATACAGGCTCAAAGGAACAACGGAGAGAACGGGCATCACAGCTCACGTTGCCAGCTAAAGCGAAACGTGAAGACGAGAAAATTGCCACAGATTAATGACTCACGTTCGTGTTCACAGACAGGTCGAATGCCCCAACCATATAGAGGGACCGAAAGAAACCCATAGCCAAAAGCTGTGCGACGATATGTCTCATTGGTGAGGGAGGCGAGAACGAAAAACGAGACATGGTTGAAAGCGGGAGACGGACGTCTTGTTTAAAGGATGAGAGCTACACGTACCTCACCTCAGGCTTTTATCTTTTCCGGGAAAGCAGATATTGGGTGAACTTACTAGTACGCATTAGTCGCAAGAAGCTCGTCTGTCAGTTGTTCGCTGACGGCCGCAGGAAGCAGAGGAGGGGATGCTTACACATTCGTCGATATCCTATAACATATCGGGCATATACTACTAGTAGTACTGGCTTGGATAGCGCGTGAGACTAGTCGAGAGTTTGGTCACCGTTTTGGTACGTTGCATCCCAGAATAACCGAGGACGGCGAGTATCTGAGCCCTGAGCAGCACTCCACCCAGAGCGCTCGCTTAAGGGAAAGCACGGATGGTCTAAAACTACCGGAGGATTTATCAGTGTCCACATATTCTCATGGTGTTGTACCTGTTTCACGGACTGTTGAGTACAGCTGGCTGAATCAGGATCGTTCCGAGTCTGACTGAGACGCCGCAGGACTTTGTTTACTAGTATATGGTATTGGTGTCCACTGAACAACGCAACTTCACTGTTACCATCATGATCGACAGCCAGATTGCCACTACTGAAATGCCGACAGCCTATGTTGAAGGCCCTCTTAACGCGGCTGGGATTTGGATCTGAACAGTTGAATTGGTAGTGTCCCCTCGCCGTTTCCCTCGTGCACACCGCGGAACAGGGAGAACCTTCATTAATAATGTACCGCCGGACCTCAGGATCACCCATTGCATCAAACGTGGTTCTATCTGGACGATGATACCGCATATCGAAAAGAAGGGCGCCCCGATATCGAAAACAGAATTCGTCGTGTGCGGCGTACCCTCAGGATCACATGGTTCAGTACCTTGACTGAGTGACCAATCCGTCTATCAGCGGGTGGTTACCAGAATATTCCGTGTCCTGGGTTTCTGCAAGGGAACATCAAGGCCCTTGGTAAGTAAGGCAAAAGATGCTCCTGAGCCAAAAATATGCATATCAAACCTCACTAGACAGTTGACAGGGCTTTTGCGTTATCGTCTGACGTACGCTGCTACATGTCTATAATCCCATTGGCTTTTCAGAATGTTTGTGTATAGTGTGCCGCCCAGAGAACAGAATGCAATATAACCCCCTGGCATCTCAATGCTAGGAACAACTAGCTATCGTCTCCCTAAAGCGGCCGCTGACGTTCAGCCTACACGAAACAGCAGGCACCTTTCCCACAGGAACACCGTCGCTCGGCTCAGTCCCATCGGAGGCCGCGCCCATAGCATACGCCGATCAACAAACAGTTCTCATTTACGTCAATACACCCCTATTGCCCTTGAAAATAGTGTCTTATTTCGGGAAAGTCCACAATGAACGGAATATGGCCCAGTGCTACCATTGCACCACTTCCTGGGTTATCCCAGCAATGTGCCTTGCTTCATTTGCCTTTTCCAAACCAGTACGGTCCAGGTAACGGCCGAATTTCACATCTTCGCTCAGGCACCCGTGGTAGAGCCTAGCATTGGTTTATTTTCGGTCTCTTGTTATCACGCTAATGCATCAATCCAGCAACCACGCTTAGCGGTTAGCATCTCTCTGCCTCTCTTCATAACGAACGAGGCTGAGAAAAGGAGGGGATATGATGATACAATGATGATAACCACTTCAGTCCATACTCGTCTTCAGTCTCATCAAGCGAGTCGTGTGACTGTCTAGCGTCATGCGCACGAAACCGGTACTGAATGCCAGCCGTCGATATTAGTGTCCGTACTTAAACGAGAACCCACCACCCCGTCCACCGCTTTGGAAGAACTGCGAGAACGGGTGCTCGCCACTTCCTCCAAAGCCGCTGTAACCCCCCGGGAAACCACCCTGGAATGGGGTACCTCCTTGGGAGCTCGAGTCGTTCGGATCATCGCCATTGTCGAAGCGCTGGCGAAGTTCTGCGGATTTGGCGAACATTAATACTTGTTTGCTTATCAACCAAATTACTAATAGAGAGGCTTACCAGGGTTGCTGAGAACTTCATATGCTTCGTTGACGGCGGCCATCTTTGATTCTGAACCACCCTTGTCAGGGTGAGCAATCATAGCGGCTTTACGGCTGATTCTGAGGTGAGTATGCATATTCATTCAAACAGAAAGAAGTGAATGCATACAAGGCTTTCTTGATAGCCTTGGCATCGGCATCTCGTGCAACACCCAAGACCTTGTAATAGTCTTTTTGTTTCGACTGCTTCAGCAATCGCTGGGCTTTCTGCAACCGACCGAGTACCTGAATGACATACACGTTAGCAAATGATCAATTCCAAGAAAATGATGAGGCGCTCACATCGCGGTCGCTCCTGCCACTACCTTCTGCTGCCCTCTCGAACGCTCTGACAGCATCCTCCCACTGTTCGCGGATCAGCAATGCCTCACCCTTCCCTACCCACCCGTCAACATCTGCACTGCCTTCCGACATCATTTCAGTGGCAGCCTTGAGAGCGTCCTCCGACATCGCCAAGAGTGCATCGCACCATACTTCGCCCTTCTTTGGTAGATTCAACTTGATATACGCACGGCACATCGACCGTAAGATATGTGCACGCCGTGGACTCGAGAGTCGCACGTCAGGGATGGGTATAGAGGAGGAGGAAGCAAAGAGCTCAGGTGAACCGTGTTTCTCCAGTGCACCCTCAAACGTGGATGCGAAACCGTCCCCTGGGAACTCTTTTGATGGACCAGCGACGTGTTTAACCACGCCCATCCAGTCGTTGTCTTGAATGTGTTTGTCGAGTTTAGTAAAACCCTTGTCGAGAGTCTTGACTAGCCTGTGAGCGGGCTTGCAAGAAGGTGAGTCCGGATCTAGATGTAGACATTGTTTAAGAGGGGCAAGATGAGAGGTATGCGAGGAAGTAGATTGCGAAGGCGGGAGAAGGAAATATGCCAATCGGAATATACGCATCAAGAAAGATGTGGTTGGTTGGGAGAGATGCGACAGTCGGCTATAGGCACATAACTCAGCAATCTGACAAGGTAGAGATAGGTCACACTGACCTCAAATCGACGACGGCTCCTTGTGGGTCGCCTCCTGCGAGACTACATTCGGCACGAATTCGACGGATGTCAATGCTGTGACTTGCTACTCTGAGAGCCTGCGTCGCCGTCTCCGAACAGACTGTCCAAAGTTGAGCACGCTTGGCATTGTTCGCTTTCTTCGCGGCCGTTTGGGCTTCTTTAATGTCGGCCATTAGTTCATCGACCGCAGGACTACCGGGAACCTTGGATGCATAGGTATCGAGGGTGCTTTGGGCTTGAGCAAAATCTCCATCCTTGGTGTAAATCTTTGCCATCATCATGATTGCTTTATCGAATTCGCCAGAAGTTAACTCGAGAACCTTGGAGAAATCGTCCAAGGCACTGGAATGTCTGCTGAGCGAGAAGTATGCTGTAGCGCGTTTGTAGAAGAGAAGATAGTCGCCCGGAGACAGCGAAATGGCGTCCGTGTACGTCCTGGCAGCATCACTGAATTGACCAGCAGAAAGGAGGGCATCCGCACGAGCGATTAGAGGTTGCAGGTTGGGGTGGGCAATCGAACCGGATGAACTCGATGGTTCACCGAAGACTGGAGAGACCAGCAACAAAAGACCAGCAAGTGTAGGTAGCCGCATCCAGCTAATTATTCGTAGATGGAAAGCAGAAAGACAAGGGTCACCCAGTCGTCGTTGTGCGTCAAGTTCAACTTGAACATTCCTGCTTGGGACACGTTCACTCTCCCACGACAACCCCATCTTAGGGTTAGGGTTCGTATCTAATATATAGGTTTCTCCCCAGACAGAATTTTGACCAGATCACACAGATACGACGGTTGAACGTGGAGTGGCTGGGTGCGGGACAAATTTCCAGGAAACAAAAGCGGGAGAGATACTGCATGTTTATCGAATGCTTTTTTTTTTCTTGTCGCGTCGTTTATCGTACCTCGACCTTGCGTCCTGTCCAATCTTCTCGTAATCGGGTCTCGACCAGCTTGTCCAGATCTTTTGCGATACCAAATGCGACATTGAGCAGCCGCAATATCTCGTCCGGTGGCGTTGGCACACCGCCCGCTTTGTGCAAAACACATATTTCGCGCTGCGCGTTGAGCGCGACGCTCATCGTTCCAGCACTCAGCCTTTGTTCCAGCAACGATGGATCGACGACAGGACGCGTCGCAGGATCGGGGAAAAACGCAAATGTGACACAAAACGGTGTGTGGTGGATAGCGAGCGGCACAGGGGCACGCTCTTCCGGTGCGTGCTAAGATAACAGAGTGTGTTCAGTTACATACAGGACGAAGGGGTGATCCAGCGTACCACGATGACCTCGTCTCCGATGACCTCAACTTCTGGTCGACGAAAGTGCTTGAAGGCAACGATGCTAGCGAGACAGGCACAGTCGAGCATGTTTCCCGCGTCGGCGAGGCAATGGACAGTTAGACGGAGGTGCCAAACCTAGC
Source organism: Boletus hoseneyae (assembly GCA_038093175.1). Classification (NCBI taxonomy): domain Eukaryota; kingdom Fungi; phylum Basidiomycota; class Agaricomycetes; order Boletales; family Boletaceae; genus Boletus; species Boletus hoseneyae. The sequence goes on from JBBPRT010000089.1 coordinate 10,186, forward strand.
GGGTAGCAGTTCTGTTGGCACGAGTAAAGGGCGGAGTGAACATGACACACGCGTTGTCCGGCTAGTATGCAAAGCGATTCCTTGTCAATCGCATCGCTCCGTCTCAAAATCTTGTCAAGCATCCGGGTCATTGTTAACTCTTCTTCTGATGGCCTACAACACCCAAACGGTAAGCATTTGACAAAACAAACAGCAGAGTGTAGGGCCTACCGACCGGGTTCGTAATCGACCGAGGCCATAGGCGAAATTTCAGAGTGAATGGTGATTATACCGTCGAGTGGTCGCTCGGGTGGTGGTTTGATCATTTTTGCATCGACATTGGCGACAACGCTACGGGGGATATGTTGTATCTGTGCACACAAAGCTCGCCAATGTGTGCGTACCGAGTTTTTCCAAATGTACATTCCACCCAACCTAGTTCTGGGCCGAACGTAATAGTTGGTGTCCGTAATTCTAATCGATCGCGTCCATCAAGACGAAGCGATTGTCTCAGAGCTTCGTATGTGAATTCTTTTTCTGGTATTGAAGGAGAATGAGGACGCATCTGACATGGAACTTGGCTTCAAGTCGGATCGAACTTCAATTTCCATCGCTTACGTACGCAACGCCCTTGACCATGGTCCGCTTGATCACCCACAACTTACTGGCTTGCCATGCAAAGGGCTGCACTGTCAACAACTTTCCATTGTTATTGAAAAACATCGGAACTGAACAACACGCACAAGAGTTCAACCCCGATTTTATCCAAAACATCCTTCCGAGACTCGAATGGCGCGCCATCATCTACGCAGCTACTCTGGCGAGTGTTCTATTTCTCCATCCTAGTACTACATACTTAGACAAATCATGGCAGCTCGGCGACACGTCTCTACCGCCTGAACAGCCAGAGATGACAGACGATGAATTGTTGCGAAAATTACACCACATCCTCCTCGAGGTGCACCCTCTCGCTTTCGATCCATCTTGTGATTACTTACCCTGCCACATATGGCAGATCCATGTTGTTGAAGGTGTGATGATATGTCCGAATTGCAAACATTCCTACCCGATCTCGAATGGCATACCTAACATGGTAAGTTCCTGTTGTGCATCCCCCGTGGTCTACACGACCATAATTGCATCCGTAGCTATTGGCGGAACATGAAATTGCTTGATTCCCGCTTCGACTCATCAAAGGTGTCTCCCCAATCCAAATACAGACAGCTACTTTGATAGGAAGTTGGGAACCACCTCGCAGCACTCACTACTGAAACAACCTTTTGGGCGGGAGTAAATCTGCCTATTAAGTAACTAGCCAGAGATTCATTAAAAGTCATAATCTTTCAAGCATCCAAACAGTCGGAACAGACCGTCTAGCTGTCAGTAATGCTGGGATGACCCGTTGCCAGACAGAACACCCGAGGTTTGAGCATAATATGCACATGTGATAGCGCGGGTATATTCAACTATTAGAACCTGCAACATTATGACGGGAGTCATTGATATCTCGTTACAGTACAGTGAGTGTGGTGTTGAGGTACACCTCCTCGCTTGTGCCCACAAAGATGGTGAAGTTACCGGGCTCGACGACCCATTCGTGGCTAGGGCGGGAAAAGCTTAGATTACTCTGTTGTTCGAAGAGACGATGCGTCGATAAAGACTTGCCTGTAAGACCACACGGCAAGCTGACTCGACATCACCGGGATGGTTACCATCTCTGACTGTCCCGCACTGCAACGCATATGGTCAGCGAGATATGGACAGAGAAGCTCGATGCACGGTCAAGATCCAGAGACTCACGGAATGTCCACCTTGGTGAAACCGATCAACTCCATGTTCGGGGTGACAACAGAGCTGAAGAGATCTGTCATGTAAACCTGTGGAAGGAAAAACGAAACGTCAATTCTCGAACGCGGACCACGTCTTTGTCCAAACTGACCTGGACGACTTCCTTGCCGTCCATCAAACCGGTGTTGTGGACGATCACGGTCACATTGAAATCCTCTTGTGTTCCGATTGTCGAACAAGACAGCTGCAAGTCGGTACTAAAGGTTGGTGTGAACACGCTCCTGTTAGTCGGAATGGGGAATAACTTGACGTACTAGTTGAAAGTCGTATAACTCAGGCCGCGACCAAAGCTCCACGTAGGTAGGGGGGTGTCAAGGACGTACTAACAGTACCCAGAGTTACAGAAAGACAAATTATGAGTATCGGGCACATGTACCTGGTGTCCAAACGACAGAGAGTCATTGGAATAAATCGTGCCAGGGTCGGTCGGTCGTGAGCCTTTGAGGTAGTTGTAAAAGACAGGGGTAGTGGCGACACTTCTCGGGAACGACACAGGAAGTTTGCCTGCGGAATGGTCAGAGATGAACATGAATGATATCGTCATAGGTACCAGACGGGTTAACAGCCCCAAAGATGATTTCGGCGATGGCGAGGCCACCTAGTTCCCCTGGGTAGAACTGCTGGACCACGGCATCCACGTCTACAAGGTAATTAGAAAAATGAAATGAGCATCCGAGAGACGACTTGCTCTCTTGAATCCAGGGGTTGGTGACGGGCTTGCCGCTCACAAAAACCACGACTGTCGGGGTACCAGTACCTTGAATAGCTCGCACCAGCGGGAATTGCGCCCCTACAAGACTTAAATCTGATAAATCGACATGTTCACCCGTAGTCGCATTCGTGCCTGGAGTCCATAGGTGTGTCTGGTCCAACGACCACGTGCCAACCATGACAATGGCGACAGCAGATGCTTTCGCTGCTGCGATCGCTTCATCAAAACCAGATTCGTCGTTCGACCAGAGCTTACAGCCTTCCGCAAAGTTGATTTTGACAGATGTATTGGCGAGGAACTCAGTGAAACCCTGGACTGGCGTTATGCCATTGTTTGATGCGTTCAGGAAGACATAGTCGCCGAACTAGTATCAGGATGAGAAAGAGTCTCAGTGGGGAGATCGGAGAGGTCGCCCACCGTAACCCTGTCGGAATGTGGTCCTATGAGTGCAATGGAGCTGATATTTGCGCTCAATGGAAGTATGTTGTCATTGTTCTCAAGGAGAACGATAGCTTCTCGTTCCATTTGGTGAAGAAGATCTCTGGTGGTCTGTGTTCGCATTGTGGAAGCATAATCAGGGTAGGGATATGGATCTGAGAGACACCGTTAAGCGCAACTCATAATCATGTGACCAGACGTACTTTCGAAGAGTCCGAGCGCAAACTTGGTTCTGAGGATAGTTTTCACAGTTTCATCGACGTAACGGATATCAACACTTCCGCTTGCAATTTGGTCTAAGGAATAGATTAGATGGTAAAACTAAACAGGATGACACAGACCTGGCAGTGTAAGGTAGGTGTAGGTCCCCCCACCCATTTCGCCACTGAGCCCGTTCTCAAGCGTCAGCTTTGCAGCACATTCTTTCGTTGGGCATATTCCATGAAGAGTGATCAAGAGGTCCACAGAGCCTGCGTCAGTAGTGACAAAATATTTGTACCCCCACTCATTGCGGAGCTGTGCTCATTGTCAAGAATAGCATGATAACTGTCAAACGGTTCACGACTTACAACGTCAGTGAGCAAATCTGTGAGAGTGGTCAACAATCAGTTCCAACAATCGGAATGTAACTTACATTTGTTAGCGACATTAGGGACCCCATCATAACTTGTATAGGCAGTCATTATTGATAGCGAATCCATGCACGCATAGTTGAATGGCTTGAGGTAGTAGGTTCGCAGTTCACGTTCTCCTCCACTAACTTGTGCTAGATTCCTGAAATTCTCAGGTTTTCGGTGCACGTCCTTGTGATCGATTTGAAAACTCACAGTCCTCCTTGTGGGCTACCAAAAGCTGTGAAGTGTTTGCATGTCGCGGCTACACGAGCAATCGATGTGTCGCTAACATTGCGCCGGCGACCGGACTGGACACCAGTAACATATGCACGACCCATCTGACTTGTCCTGATAACTTGTTAGTGAACGCACGAACGCATGGGGCCAGATACGTACAAGAAAGGATCTTCACCGTAATTCTCTTCCACTCTGCCCCATCGAAGCTCGCGGGACAAGTCGAGAACAGGGGCAAATAACTGGGAGTAACCCAACCCTTCTGCTTCCGTGGCAATCGTGCTGGCAGCCTCTTGCAAAAGTGGAGCGTTAAAAGATGCGGCAAGACCAATTGGGGATGGCCACGTTGTCCCATTGTCCGTAAACCCATGAAGTCCTGGTGCGCGTTTACATCTGCTGAAGTGTTTCGTACGAGCAGAAAGTCTCACCCTCAGACTGCATGATGGCGGGTATACCAAGAGTGGTGTTCTCCATCAAGTACCGTTGCCCGATCGTAATGGCGTAGACGATCTTATCCCAAGGGGCTTGATAGCCGGCCCAGATCGTACCAGCTTTGTATTCCATCATTTGTTCCTGTATGGACGAAGTGAACCCGGAAACCCTGATTGAGAAAGTACACAACATACCAGACCTGTCTGATTATATGTAAGCGTGTTGTCCAGCGGGTCTGTCATGTTCATCCATCCATCAATATCGCCCTGGATGCTACTCGAGTTTAGAAAATATGACGACGAAAGAACAATACCTACAGCTGGGCAACCTTCTCTTGTACCGTCATCCTCGGTAGCAAGTCGTTCACCCTGTCTTCGATCGACGCATTCGGATTCTTGTAGACAGGAAGGGAGGAGTCGAGGTTGGACCCTCTTGCTTCGACTGAGAAGTGCAAATCATTGCGAACACCGAGGTGACTGCCAGCAGCAGTTGGGAGTGTTGTGAGCCAAACCCCCAAGATAGTCCAAGCAGGAGCCTGACGGTAGAAGCTGAGCGGCGCCTTCATGATGCGTGTCCCAGTGGAAAGAGCGCAACATGCTTCTTGCACCCATTTATGCCCCGAGATTAACACAGGAACTGGTCACAACTGTTGACACGAACAAGTGACAATGTTGAAATGGCCACGTAACGAACAAGTTGAAACACTCACTTGGAGGGCACATGACCAACACTATTTAGTACTGCCGCAAGGTGAGGTGAACTTGGGGTGAGGTCGAGGTGAGAGGTACCTCCAAGTCAAATCCCTAAGCGACCGTTGAGGTTGACACTCAGTCTAGTTTGACACCAGACTACATGGTTGACACTGCCTTACCTCACCTTGATAATAACAACAACGTCCACTATTGAAAAAATGTGGCGACAGGCGAGCCGTTGATGAGTACTAGTCGCCGTCTCCAAAATTACTCCATACCAGTGATCATGCCAAGCACCCATCAAAGGATAAGTGAAGTGTACACACCCCAGATGCGGTATACTGGCATGTGACAGCTGTTAACCCCACAGTCTTCGAAATTGGATTTTGCCTCGACAGTTCGCAATGAGGTTCAACGTGGACCTGCCGAGATGAAAACGCTCTTGGAACCGTCACTCCATTCGTCTTGCTACCGTAATCAATCGAACTCTGATGGGCATGAAACGAGTTTCGTAATGTATCACATTTGTCCTATGCAGATACTTGAAAGTAACGGTTATGCTTCCATTCAGCCAGAACATCGCTGGGTCCAGGAAATCCCAGTAGCCTGAGCATCAACTCTAGTGTTTTAGCAAAAGAAAAAAAAAGGTAAATAATCAATAGTAAATTGGAACCGCGTCACCAGTCACCCCTGCCCGTGAATTGATTTGAAACTGAAGTACATAAACAGTTTCAAACTCACAGTTTCAGCGGGAGAAGTCAAGAATATTAATACGGGGTCCTAGTAGGTGGGCGAAAGGTGCAGAGTGGGCGTGTCGAATTCTTCCGCCGAATAGCAGCGGAGATGTCATTGCAATTGCCAGTGTGACACAAGGAGCGCACACCTGCTGGAAATCCCAGAAGTTACTAGTACAGCCTAACTAGGGCTCAGGCTTGAAGGTCCTAGGTGCGACAAACGACGACCCGGAGTCTTGACCTCAACGTTTGAACATCAAGCAAACTATTCCAAGAGGACGAAGGCCGTGTTACATATGTACTTCGAACTAGCCCAATTCCGAAAAAGAAACTTGCCAGCCGCCGCGTAACCCTCAGCTGCAAGTGTATCGTGCCAGTGACCAAGTTGTCCGTCCTGTTGACCCTTGTTCCTCCGACACTCGACCCCAGCGAGTCCAAACTGGCGCAACTTCACGTTGGACCATGTCGGACGTTTCGGCCCCACATTCACTGACACGAACCTTCCCTACGTCTTAGTAACTTAAGGGCTATGAGACCCCCCGTGATCGGTTCGTCAAATCCTAACAACCTCACGTATCCAGGTGGGCCAGCACGTCCAGGAACGTTCCGTCGTGATAGCGTACCTGCTGCGCGAATTATTGACCTCGCCAATGTCGTCCAATCCCTTTCTCTGAGTCACTCAGTGGGGACTCAAATGGATCACCACACCAATTTTTCTCCTTCCGCGCTCCCTACGTGCCCGCACCGCCAGTCGTAGGCCTTGGCACGAATAATGAAATATAAGAGCAAATCATTGCTGGTGCCAACGTGCAATCATCATTCAACTCACATGAGAATGTTCCCTGAGTTACTCGCTCTTACTTCTTTCTGTATGTTTACCAACTTGGCAGCCTCACAGGCGACACCCTCTAGAAGTTGCGTCGGCAAGATCTCGTCACTTAAAGACGTGAGCGCTGCAATTAACTGTACGACCGTAAACATCCACGCATTCACTGTACCGGCTGGCAAGACGTTCAGCCTCGACTTATTGGAAGGCACCACTGTCGACCTCCGTGAGTTATCTCCATAACTACATTTTTTTCTTTTCTTGCATCAGGTTGACCAACTAGTATTTGACAGTGGGAGATATCCGGTTTGGAAATTGAAGCTGAGAAGGTCCATTGTTTGAGCTCTAGTGCGTCGAGTTCTGACTGTCAAATGCACTCACACCGCTGCTAACTTTGTGTTGCTGGTGGCAGAGGAACATATATCACCTGCCAGTGCGAGACCGCGTATAGCATCTTTTCGGCCCGACTGTCACGCTTCCAGTCAACGGAAATGGGCAGATTTGGGATGGTGGTGGACCTTTTTACTGGGTAAGCAAGAGTGGTGACTGCAGGCCTAGTCAATTCCTGACCCACCGTAGGACGGTCTCGGAACTGACAAAGGTGGTACTACCAAACCGCGTCCCATGATGAGGTCTGTGCATTTTATCGCGATCGCATCATCACCAACTGACTCGATGGATATTACAGGATCGAGATTTCGGGTACACGGTCTGTATGTGACACTCTGTTGAACGGTGTCGTTAGCCGACCAAACTTGAGAACGTTCACGTTGTCAATTCACCCGCACATGCCTTCTCATTGAAACAGCCTGGTTCTTTGGTCGTCAGCGGTGTCACTGTTGACAATAATGAGCATTTATTCTTCTTCCGACCGACGTTGACGTTTATTTACTTGCGAGGTAAAGGTCAAGGAAACGTCCCTAATGCAAAATGCAAAAACCTCCCTGCTGGTAAAGGCGTTCTTGTTCATGTAGGATGTACTCGAACATTGAACCGACCCACAGCACAAAACGCTGACGGATTCGATGTCAATGCAAACGATACTATCGTAGAAGAGAGGTAACTTGAAAATGTGCTTTCTTTCACCGGGTACCACATAGCATTGACTTGGACATGGGGTCGCATAGCACGGTGATCAGCCAGATACTCAAAGTGTTATCCTTGCCACTCTAAGAATTTTACTGACTCGCATTGCATCAAGGGTGATTGTTTGACAATCAAAGCAGGCCAGAACATTATATTCCGCAACAATTACTGTAACTACGGTCAAGGCATATCCCTCGTACGAGTCTTAATCAATTACTCAAATGTATATATCTTTACGATTCCAAACTACAGGGCTCAATCACCTCCAACATTGTCATCAAGAATATTTCCCATATCCGATTAATGCATAAAACGCTTGTTCCCGACTGAATGAACGACCCATAGTGAACAAGCGTTCTGCATCCGGGCTGATAAAGCTGTGGAGAATAGTACCATATCCAGTGTGACCTATACTGTATATCGGATCCATCGAGCCCTTTGCCGGGCCTTTGCACTCGTCTAGTCGTTCGTTACCCAGGACAACGTAGCGACCAACTGTGCCTCGTGTAGGGTGCTGGTTGCTCAGGGTTACCCCGGAAACAGCGTCGTGAGTAGCACTGGTTAGGGACCAGGGTGCTCACTGAACATGTTCATGCCCTTTTTTGAAAAGGACGTCAATTTCTATCCGGAAAGACCGACGTGACTGTTGCCGCTGGTGCCAAGAGGGTTGCCGTGAACTGTGGTACGGGGTCTTGTAAGGTAATGGACCGACGTTCTGCTCATTGCGCCGCCAAGAACGCTGTTGACCGGTTTCTACAGGGACGTGGAACTGGTCTGGATTGAAGACGACTGGTGGCGAGACAGGCCAGTTCCACAGGTGCTTACGGTATGGTTTTACTTGGTAGACGGCAAAGTTCCGCCAGTGTCCCTTCTTCATCGTTAGACCTACTGGTTGGCCTTGTCTTTTCTCTGAACAGATTTATGTGTGCAGGGTGTGGCTGTCTCGACCTTTGCAGGCGGTGAAGCTTTGAAGTTCCACACTGAGTGTCCCTCATTTTGTGTGATTAGAATACGGGACCCTAGTTAGTACATAGTAGGTGAAAGGTGCGGAGTGGACGTGTCGATTTCTTCCCGCTTGTCGAGGAGCGCACACCTTTGGCATCCCAGAAGCTACGGCCTATTGGGCCTGAAGGTCCGGGGGTGCGACAAACGACGACCCAGTGTCTTGAACACTAACTTGAACTTTGCTAGCCCAACTTGTGGACGGAGGTCATGGTACTGAGTCGGGAAGTTGAACTGAGTTCTGATTATGATCATGAGAAAGAAACTGGCCAGCCCCGCCTAACCCCACTTGTCGAGTCCGACCCTTGAGGTTCCTCCCGAATCCTTCGACACTCGACTCCAACGAGTTCGAACCAAGTTCGAACTGGCCTAACTTGGACACAACTAATAGCAAGTGACGCGATTCGCTTTATCACTTTCTACTGCAGACTGCCAGAACTTCAACGGTGTTGTTAGCGTACCTCCATTCTGTTCTGGAGACAAGGCCTCAAGTGACAAACTTGGTGGGTAGTTTTCTGCCTTTCTTGGGCGGCCGATTGACCCATCACGCATCACCTGTCACCGATCACCCATGGCATTTTCGTCATCTATGACTATAATAGCATGCTCTACCGAGTCGGAATCTCTGCGTCAGTGTAAACTCAAGTCGAATTTATATCGTGCGTCAGTCTTCCTTCTGCTTGACATCATCAGCCAACAGTGTCTGGTTGTTTAGACGTATGACCCATTCTAGGAAGAAACCCCGGACTCGTGAATCGGCGAGTCGTGATGCAACAGGGTCCGGGGAAGGTGCTAGCCTTGATGTCCCCCTAACCCGCTCTGCTCGTAATTCATCTGCCCTCACTATGAGTTTGCAAGGCCTTGTGGCCCTAATCGCCGTCATTTGCTCTGCCTCCATGGTAACGCCCAGAAATCGTCCTGTGCCTTTCAGTGAACCTCCCAGCGATGCAGTTGATCACGTGAATCCGTAAGCACTGGTACTCGACTTGTTCTGCGTTGCTCGTTAACTTGTATAGACTGATAGGAAATGGCGGGGACTCGCCGAACGGGTCGGGAGGGACGATTCCCTCTACTGCGCCACCCTTTGCGATGACGCGATGGGTTGCACAGACGAGGGTGAACTATGTTTCTGTTACACCATACAACTATACAGATACTTCCATACACGGCTTTCAGGGAACTCACCAACCTGCCATCTGGATGGGCGAAAGTGGACAGGTTGCAGTGAGTCCTGGCGCTGGGAAGATCCGTTCACAGTTCGAGGATCGCGGTATGGCCTTCAGCCATGAGAAAGAAGTAGTCTCAGTGAGCTACTATAGTGTCGAATTATATGCTACAGAGGGTGGTAAGATATTCGCTGAACAAAGTGCAGGTGGGTATCAGCTCTGTCATTGAGATCGTCCAAGCCAGGCTGAATTCTGCATGGTTGTTTGTCTGCAGCTTCTCGTGTCGGACACCTACGTTTCACATTCACGGACACGAAGGTTCCCTACGTCTTAGTGGAGGCCACGAGACCTTCCGTGATCGGCTCGTCAGACCCCAACAACCTCACGTATCCAGAGGGGAGCATCGTAATTGACCCTGACCATCTGGAAATTTGTGGAAGTAATCCAGAGAGGCAAGACTACATCATTGACCCTGTCTCTACGCCTGCTACGAAATGGAGTGGGTATTTTTGTGCTAGATTCGATCAGCCCTTCGCGTCGTGGGGTATCGCACAAAATGGAAGCGTGACCCAGAATCAGAGGACCGGTGCCGGTGCAATGTTGTCTGCCTATGCTACCTTCAAGCCAGAGCTAGCGCAAGTCAACGTCAGGGTCGCTGTTTCATTCATCTCGATTGACCAAGCTCGGAAGAACTTGGCGAAAGAGATACCGGATGGCCAGTCTCTCGAGGAAACTGCAAAGAAGACTCGCGCTGCGTGGGCTGAGAAACTCGACAGGATCACACTGGTCGGGGCGACGAAAGAACAGAAAGAAATGTTTTACACCGGGTTCTTTCATACCCTTCAAGTATGTTCACTGGCGATAATTGAGTGCGCCTGCTCATCTGAATCCACGCAGTACCCTTACGAACAAGATGAATATGGAAGCTATTACTCTGGTTATGACGATTCCATCCACGAGGGTGTATCCTACACCGGTTACTCGAATTGGGTGTGTTAAGCTCGCCTGCCTTTGCACTGTGCATTAAACCACATTTAGGATACTTATCGGGCAGAGTGGGCGTGGCTTATTCTTTTTGCCCCGGAAAGAGTTCCAGGAATGGTGCAAAGCATGATCCAAGACTACAAAGAGGTACCCAGATCAAGGATCAACGGGATTGTTTTCTCAATACTCTTTCCTCTCTAGGGTGGCTGGCTTCCAATGTGGAAAAACATTATTGGTAAGACTGCTTTTCATGGGTTCATAGACTTCTTGTGAATACATTGAACAGAGACGAGCATCATGGTATGTAAGTTCATCCTAATCATTTTATGTCGTCGATGAGCGCACTAGATTGGCACGCATGCGGACTCGCTTGTCGCGGAAGCGATGTTGAAGGGCTTTACTGGTTTCGACCTCGATGCTGCTTGGGATGCGGTATATAAGGATGCTACTGTACCTCCCGTCAACGATACCACAATTTCGTGAGGTCACTGTTGTGTACCTTGAAGCTTTTCTGACAATTATGCAGGTACAGTGATCGCGAAGAGGTATGTTTCACAATTAAGATGTATTGCTACTGAATAACCCTTGGTTCAGTTCGTCGACTACGAAGTGCGTGCAGGTTTATCTTCCATCTACAAGCAAAAGGGTTGGGTAGCAGATGATATCCACTCTGAGTCTGCCTCCCGAACACTCGATTATTCCTGTGAATCTCCTGAGTAATTCCCTGGGGACGTGATCCTGAACGTTTCCCTAGACGACGACTTTGCCGTCTCTGTGCTAGCCAGACTACTCAACAAGACCGGGGAAGAGGTGTTTTTCCGAGAACGTGCGATGAACAACCCCTTCACTATTTTCAATTCTGAAACTGGATTCATGGAGGCGAGGAATGCAAGCGGGGCTTGGGCAGGTCCAGATAATGGGTGGACAGAGGGCGACAAATGGGCGTACACCTTTGATGTGGTGCATGACATTCCTGGCCTCATCGAGCGCAAGGGTGGCAACAAGAGTTTTGTCGAGTTTCTGGACGAACATTTTGACGGTGGTAAGTGATGATGATTCGTAGGCGGGGGTCTTTGTTGACTGAGTGACGATTTGGTAGGACACAATGATCATACGAACGAGGTTGTGATGAATGACAATAGCACGGTCCTTACTGATGCGCTTTACCACAGCCTTCTCACCATATTCCTTATCTCTATTCGTTAGCCGGCGCGGCATCTAAATCGCAAATTCGTGTTCGTCAGATCGCAGAGTCAAACTATAACGCAACCGTCAACGGACTATCTGGGGTAAAGACATTGACACCTACCATCATTTCTCATCAGCTTACCTTGGCTTTCCAGAATGAGGACTGCGGTCAAATGAGTGCTTGGTACCTGTTCAGCGCACTCGGTTTCTATCCCGTGAACCCGGTGGCGGGCGAATACGTCGTCGGGAGGTGAATTCCTTATCGTTCCTCCTACCACCATACTTATCACGTGTTCAGTCCCTTCTTCGACATGATCTCGATCGATCTGCCATCGTTAGGCGGAAAACTGGACATCATTTCCCCCGGAGCGCCGTCAAACCCTTATGTGTACTCTCTGAGCATAAACGGCCGCAGTGTGGAGCAGCCCGTCATTCGACATGACCAAATCGCACGGGGAGGTGTTTTATCGTTCCAAATGAGGGATATACCACAGGCTTGGGGGAGTGAGTTGACGTTCCAGCAGTGAATCGTTTACTCCCTTTCCGGGATGGGAAATATCAACACATCCTCTAGGAGAATCCGGGGTCTCTGTTGGTTAAATGTTACGATATGTTTTGGTTTGAAGTTAACTTGTGCTCCGTAAACTTAAGAGTCCTAGTCAGCGCTAGGTTCGGCGTTCATTACACCTAACATAATAAAAGTTTAAGATTGTGAGTAACTAGTAATCCGGCCTGGCAACGTTCAACCCCTACTCCACATATTCACTTCTTGTCACATGCTATAGATGCAATTCTAGCTTAATACTGATCAATGCCTCTTGTCAAGGCTGAGCGCTGAGCGCTGAGCCGATACTCCATGGGAGTCATCAATGGTCCGTGTCTACATGTCAGTATTGCTTTCAAGTTATGCGTACGCTGGCAGTAGTTATAATGCTGATAGTAGCATAGCGGCATAACTTAGACATGGCTCTGAACATAAGTCCACTGGCAAAATGTCTTGTCCGCTTTTCATAAGACAGAGCGACCACCTTTTGATCTCGAAAAGTTGATTGTGGAGATGCCAACATCCGTTTTCCCATGCAAGTGCTAACCCCGAGAGGTTGACGTGTTGGATGATGTTGTCCATGTTTTCGGTAAGCAGTGTGTGTCTCCGCTAGCGTGTTTCCATATGTTGATTCCACTGCCAGCTGGGGAGATCTGAAGCATCATGTGCTATGGCCAAGACAAGCTTTGATCCGTATGTTGGACTTGTTAACACCCATAACAAACTTTGGTCGCCGTTATAATATCATCACTCGCCGCATGACAAGCCCATTTCACGTGGTCGGTGTGGTCGGTGAAGTCCTTGCCAGCTGTATTTTCTTGGTGTTGCACTGACCAACTTCCAGGTGGGCCAGCACATCCAGAAGCGTTCCGTCAGGATACCAGCGTACCTTCTGCGCGAATTATTGACCTTGCCAATGTCGCTCATTTCCATTCTCACTGGGGGACTCTCAAACAGATCACCATACCTATCTTTCTCCTTCTGTGCTCTCTACGTGCTTGCACCGCCAGTCGTAGGCCTTGGCACGAATAATGAAGTATAAGAAGGGGGAGCAAAATCATTGCTGGTGCCAACGCACAATCATCATTCAACTCACATGAGAATGTTCTCTGAGTTACTCGCTCTTACTTCTTTCTGTATGTTTACCAACTTGGCAGCCTCACAGGCGACACCCTCTAGAAGTTGCGTCGGCAAGATCTCGTCACTTAAAGACGTGAGCGCTGCAATCAACTGTACGACCGTAAACATCCACGCATTCACTGTACCAGCCGGGAAGACGTTCAGCCTCAACTTATTGGAAGGCACCACTGTCAACGTCTGTGAGTTGTCTCCATAACTGCATTTTTCTTTTCTTGCGTCAGATCGACCAACGATTATTTGGCAGTGGGAGAGATCCGGTTTGGAAATCGAAGTTGGGCAGGTCCAATGTTCCAAGTCCAGTGCGTCGATTTCTGGCTGTCAGTCGCATCTGCACTACTCCTAACTTTGTGTTGCTGGCGGTAGAGGAAATAATATCTTATGTGAGTCCGCGTAAGCATCTTTTCGGCTCTACCCCAATTTCATGCTTCCAGTCAACGGAAATGGGCAGATTTGGGATGGTGGTGGACATTTTTACTGGGTAAGCAAGAGTGGTGACTGCAGGCCTAGTCAATTCCTGACCCACTGTAGGACGGTCTCGGAACTAACAATGGTACTACCAAACCACATCCCATGATGAGGTCTGGATTTTATTGTGATCGTATACCAACTGACTCGATGGATATTACAGGATCAAGATTTCGGGTACACTGTCGGTAGGTGACACCCTGTTGAACGCTATCATTAGCTGACCAAACTTGAGAACGTTCACGTTGTCAATTCACCCGCACATGCCTTCTCCTTGAACAACCCTGGCCCTTTGGTCATAAGCGGTGTCACTGTTGACAACAGTCAGCATCTCCTCTTTTGATAAACGTTGACGTTTATTCACTTCCAACGTAAAGGTCAAGGAAACGCCCCTAATGCGAAGAGCAAAGGCCTCCCTGCTGGTAAAGCCGCTCTTGTTCATATTAAATGTACCCGAATATTGAACCGATCCACAGCACATAACACCGACGGTTTCGATGTCAGTGGAAACAATCTTGTCATCGAAAAGAGGTAAAATGTGCCTCTTTCACTGGGTGTTATGTACCATTAACATGGGACCCATAGCACGATAATCAACCAAGTACTCAAAGTGTTATCCTGCCGCTCTAAGAATCTGGCTGACTCGCCCTTGCTTCCAGGATGATTGCTTGGCACTCAACAGAGGCCAGAACATTATATTCCGCAACAATCACTGTGACTACGGTCACGGTATATCCATCGTACGAGTCTTGATCAGTCACTTGAATGTTTATATCGTCACGTTTCGAAATACAGGGTTCGATTGCTTCCAAAGTTGTCGTCAAGAATGTCGTTATTCAGGGCAACACGGTCACAAACAGGTGCTTCATATTTAACTGACACATCGAGATTTGTCAGACTGAACGAACGATGCACAGTGCACAAGCATTCCGCATCAAGACCAATAAAGCTGCAACGAACAGTGTTGTCTCCGATGTGACCTATACTATGTGTTGGATCTACCATACCCTTTTCCTGGCCTTGCACTCATCTGATCGTTCGTTACCCAGAACAACGTCGCGACCAACTGTACTTCGTACGGGGTACTGATTACTCAGAG
>JBBPRT010000090.1:0-25340 GCA_038093175.1 Boletus hoseneyae
CTTGAGTTATTGGAGCCAACACTTTGAGATCCACATGCATAATATTAATATTTGGAAAGAGTAAAGGCAACTTATACCTTAGCTCAGTCATCCTCATGTTAACATGAGCCCTTATATTAGATAGAAGACCACTCATGACCTTTAACTGCACAGCTATTAAACCATGAGCTACAATGCATTTCATGAGGTGACTAGTGATGTTGTTTGTTAGTGTACATTGCAAATAGGCACTAAACTGGTGCCATATACTCCTCAGTACTGATAGCTAGCTGACAAAGATATCCTTCATTACACTCTACACCTCCTCTCTATACTGAGGGTCCTGATAACAATTCAAGGGAGTCCTAGGTGGTAGTGCATGCCTGTCACAGATGAGTTTGTTGTAAGCACCTTCAAGATTAGGTTTCTCATAAATTTGCACTGCATGATCCTCAAACTTGTCTAGATAGAATGTGCCCTCATGGGCCATCCACTTGATATACTCAGTCCTATATGAGATGGAGCCAAATAGAGGCTAGGAGATGATGTGGCGTTTTACCTTGTTTCAGCATGGAGACATAATTGCTGAGGGTATGTTACAAACTTGAGCTTGAGCTTAATTATTTTTGTTTATAAAACAATTTATAATATGATTATGTAACAGGTCAAACTCACATCTTATCTAACAAACTCAAATGGGCTGGCATACTCCAGGTCCTTGGAGAATATGGTTGCTAGGCACTAAGAACATGTGTTTAAGAAGTGTGAGAAGTGAAACCGGATGGGAACTTAAGCGAGTATAACCTAGTAAATAGGTTGTGGGAGCAATACTGATATGAGTAGTTGATGTTGAATGTTGTCAGCGAAGACATGGATGACGATGTAGAGGTTGTCAATTAGGATATAGATGGTAAAGAAATAAAGCATCTATTAATGAGGATAAGGTTGGCAAGCGCAAAGTAGGAATGGAGTAGTATTGAGGTGTACTAGGCCCCCAAGGGAGAGTAATACAAATGAATAGGACTGAGGGACAGATAACAAGTAGGTACAGTTTATATATGAAAATAAGGAGGTTTAGAGTAGATCGTCCGAGTCCTAATCGATTGAGGGCCAGTGTGAGAGATAGAAGAAAGAAATAAGATAGGAGAAATGTGTGAAAGGCAAGGTGTCCATGTGGTATGACCTCATAGATAAGGCAAGAGTCTGGACTGGGTCTGGACTCAAGGTCATGTGGTTCCTATGGTCATGTGTACAGATCACATGACGAGAAAGAGCAGAATGTCATATGATCAAAAAGGGGCTTGGTCATGTGACTATGAAAGTGAAAATATGTTAAGTACGATAAATAAAAGAAAAGTGAAAATGTAGCATGTGGGTCCTGAACTATAACAAGAAGGGTTTGGCAAGCAAGCTGAGTGGAGAGGAGGGACAAGGACACTAGAGAAAGTGAGGGTGAAACAAAAAAAGATGCTTAGTTATATTTGTCCAAAGATGTCTTAGCTTATGTCTCACCATAACTCTCTAACTAAATCCTTCAGTTGGCTGCATTTCTCACAGCATGAGATGGATGGGTATAAGAAAAAATAACAAATGCACCCACTGGCACATTGCCTTCTATTTGTATGGAAGAAAGTTGGGCCATGGAGAATTGAGGCATAGACACTGCCAAGCTGTAGGTCATCAGTTGCATCGTAGAAGTCATCATCTATATATCATGCATTTTGATGCTCTCCAATGTGCTTTCTAGCTTTCTAAGCAGGAGGATTAGACAATAGTCCAATATGTTGTGATCGCAGTTGTGTTCCTCCTTACCCAGTCGCTGTATTGTCTGGGTTGGAAGTGTCCATATCTGAGGCTAAATGCCAGCTAGTGGAATATCATAGCTGTTGGTGTAATCATCAATCCTCATGTTATCAAGGTCCAATGGTAATGTTACTGCCATACCTTGGAAAGCATTCCAACCATGAGGAAGATTATCTTCAGTCTTTTTAGTGTAGATGTCATAGGAAATGCCATATATCCTGTGCCTTATATGAATAAGGGATTGAAAAATGGCTAGTGGAATTATAATCTGCAGAGGGGCAATAATTTTAGGTTGTGCCATTATGACAAGTTTAAAAACTTAGGTGTTGAGAGTGCCAATTTCATACCTGTGCTGCATCAAATAGGGGAATCAACTCCACAGTAACTTCACTGATCATGACACTGCTTTTCTGATTTGAATGGCTATAGAGGGTAGCATTAAGTCATTTTGGAACTAACAGAGTAATCAATACTACTAATCACCCTGTTTCAATAACTTGGGTTACCATTACATCATGGTGATCTCATCATAGGTACTTACAGACCATGCTAGCCCAAGGTGATAATTAGGATCTTCACACACTCAGGCAAAAACGGAGGAGGATGAGGATAGGAGCCTGAGTAGTGTTTCAGGAATTTGGAATTCAGCCAAACTCACCCATGCTAATTCACACTAGCTGGCCCTCAGCTTATATTTACCCTAAAAAATCCACACCAATTCACCACACATTCTACGTTAATTAACCCAGTGAATATGAGCAAACTCACTGAAATCCACTGTTAATTTGAGTGAATCTCATCCTATTCCCAAGAATCCCAGTTCATGCTAGCTGGTGGTGGCTTCACAGCACTACTAAAACCACTTGTGAGGTTGTTTCTGGATGTGCTGGCAGTTTTAGCATACATCTGGAATATATTAGTGTCACTGAGGATGTCACATAGGTGAGATGAGCTCTTTCATCATCAATTTTAACATCTACTACATGCCATGGTGCAGCTTTGCTTATATATGCCCCACTACCTAGCTCACTGTTTGAGCACTTCAAACGAGGTCTTGGGGCAGCATGGCCAGTAGGAGGTAGAGACTTGTCAATGACTTGAGAGTTAGCCTAAGCTTATTTTCCTAATGTCAATTCAACTTCCCACCACTTTAATATTGGCTTGTGCTTGATATTTTTATTCTATTATAGTAGACTTACTATAGCGTAGTACCAACAAGTAGAATGTTACTTACCTTTGTGTCAGGTTCCATATAATGCCATTGTCTAATCTTAATGTGATCTTGTAGCATTTCAATGTTCTGTCTGTTCCATTGTGCAGCACTATTAAGCCACGTTATCATCAATATTAGTGATAGATTAGTTATTGGCAATAGGAGATACAGTACTTACTCAGTGATTAATTCAATCTGTAAAATATGGCATTCACCATTGCATGGTTTCTTTGTTAAGATGTTCTAGGCTTTTATCTTTGGCAGTAAGTTCTAGAAGTTGACTTAGAGAATTCATAAAGAACTTTTTATCAAAATCAGCAAGTACAGTGACTCCAAAAAGCATTACAATGTTTAATACTTTTGTAGTGTAGGTAAAATAACATTTGATAGTGTGGGAATTATGCTTAGCTATAGTGGACGCGTGGGGGGTATAGACCCTTGGCTATCAAATGGTCCCTGGATCATGTGATGTGGCCCAAGGGGTGGGAAGATATGAGTATTTTAAAGCAGACATGTTATTGTAACACTTTTTGTACTTTTGAGATGAACTAGAGTATTTGTACAAAATCAATACTTAGTATATCCTTCTTTGGCTCTAATCACTGCCCGAATATTTCTAGGCATACTCTCAATCAACTTCTGACACTCTTCTACTGATATCTTCTTCCACTCTACTTGAATTCTCTCACATAACTCCAACATACCCTTAGGAGGATGTTCATGCTCTGCAAGTCTTCTGTTGAGGTAGCCCCAAGTGTGTTCAATGGGATTAAGGTCTGAAGACTGTGCAGGCTTGACCATAGTCCTAAATTCCTGCTCCTCTAGCCATTCCTTGACCTTTTTGCAGGTGTGTGTTCTAGGAGTTAACTCAGAGAATTTATAAAGAACTTTTTATTAAAATCAGCAAGCAGTTGGATGGCATCTTTTCCTTTGATATGTGACAAGGCCACATATAGGTTGAATATATTAACTCCACTTGTCAGAGAAGTAGCAATGTCTATGATGTCCATTTGAATTGTTTGACTTTGGGAACAATAATATATACATGCATATGCTGCTATAACTGGTGGTTGTTTCTATTAAACAATTTGCATTAGTTTTATACCATTGGCTAATATTCAATATATCATATGCATGGCCTTGTCACATACCAAAGGAAAAAATGCCATCCAACTACTTGCTGATTTTAATAAAAAGTTCTTTATGAATTCTCTGAGTTAACTTCTAGAACTTATACCAAAGATGAAAGCCTAGAACATCTTAACAAGGAAACCATGCAATAGTGAATACCATGTCTTACAGATTGAATTATGTAATCACTGAGTAAGTACTGTATCACCTATTGCCAATAACTAATCTGTCACTTATTAAACTCTTCCTTAGCTACCATATGATTTTCTTTCCTACTAACATATATATAAAAGCTCAAATCATCCTGCTACTTAAAAAGAAAGAGTGTTATGGAGGTTGTTAGAAATGGTAAATCATTGTGTTTTGTATCACACAACTGATATCCTATGGTTTTGACATCTTAAATGCATGTGCCTCATTTCATATAACAGACAGAGCTAGTGTTCCATCTAGAGCCATAATTGAATATATATTGATTTTAATGAATATAGCCATGCCACTGGGACTAACTGCATGGTCTAGTTTATACAGGAAAGGTAAACAGAGTGGCTGGAGAAAAGTATCCATCCATATTAGCATGGAAGTCAGTTGTAGTTTGTAACCCAACCTTTTTAGCACTGCTAATGGATGAATGTCCTAGCTTAGCTGCTTGAATTATGCTTGCCTGGTTAAACCAGACCAAGCTTTCCCTTCCTTTAGCAGAGTCATGTCATTTAGGATACTGTTCCCTTTGAGAAATATCTGGGGTATTCTTGGCTGCAACCAAATCAAAATCTGGTGAAATAATCTCCTTTAGTCAGGTAAAATTGAAGGAAATGAAAAGGAAAACACCCACCAGTGATGTCAATATTGAAGTGATACAGCAATGCTAATGGATATAATAGTAGTACGCCCACAGGAAGCTTAATGATTGTTTTGAGCTCCCAAACAACCAGCTAGGCTTTTAGCTTGAAGTTGAATGACTTAAGAAAAAAATATTGAGAGTGAGATGTTAGAAGAAGGTGGATGAACATACTATTTTTATAATAGGCCATGAGGGTACATACACCCCCAGCAATGTTTTTTCTATCTGCATGGGAAAGAGTATGCACTCTACCATTTTTCAAGGAGATGTTAGGATAAAAGTTAAAAAAAAAAGTCCAAAATGGGACTTGTGGCCATAATTAGCCCAAAAGTTGACTACATGCTGATATCTAGCAGCACATTCAGAAACGTATAACTTCACTATGCTGCACACAAAATTTCTACCATGGTTATTCAAGTTAGCCAATAATACTTGAAAAATGCAAGCTTTTCCAACTTACATAAGCCTTTGAATTAGCCTTTGGTTTATAAAACAAGTAGTTCAATCCATGTCTAGCCTATGTTGGTCTGGTGAAGTAGGAACCTAGAATTCATTATTTATTTCAAAAGATAAATGAATGCAGTTGATAGGCCTACTTGAGTATATTGACAATGCCAGCCTAGTAGAAAATGTATATGGTTTCCATGAGGATTGGAGGCATATTTCTTCCAAACTGACTTTTTTGGAAGATCAGCAATAAGATTATTTAATCAAAAGTGCAGCTTAGACATCTGATCCACTGTCTACTTTGTTTGATGAGAATGAATAACCAGAAGATGGCTACTTTTATCAAAGATCAAAATAGGTTGGTTTCTAAAGGAAGTTAATTTAAAATACTATCAATAAACAACTTGAAACTAGCATTCATTCTATATATAAAATTCTTTGAAATTCAGCCAGGTTATTCTATACTTCCTCAGATTGAAATCAAGCCTGCATTTCTACCCAATCAATAGGCTTTGTTATAGTTTGACCAGTCCACCCAGTTTTGATAACTTTAGCCTTATGAATATTGAACTTTTCATTTTGAATAAACAACCTAGTTCTTAATGCTCTTGCAATCAGCCAATATGTACTTTTGGCAATAATGTGCAGATCCTTTAGTTTCTGAGCTGCATGATGTTTGTGTGCATCTTTTTCAGGTAGCTTGTTGGATTTGGAGCCTGAGATAAGTGAGCTAGTGGCTGTATTGACCTAAACAATGCCAGTAGGAAGCAGATGTGGAGAAGTGGTTGGAATGCTGTGATTATTTGACTCCTGGTTGCAAGTAGAAGCCTACTTTCTAACTCGATTTCATCTGCTTCTGGTACATTAGAACTAATGGCTTTATTAACCTCAATAGTGGGAGATGGAGGTGACAAGGCAGGTGGAAAGTTATTCAGAGGTGTGGATAGCAGCCTCAACCATACTATCAAAAGTTTTTTGTCTAAAGAGAAAAGATAAGAAAAGTAGGGGTTAAATTATGATAATGATGTATTAACAGTATAC
This sequence comes from Boletus hoseneyae, assembly GCA_038093175.1. NCBI lineage: Eukaryota > Fungi > Basidiomycota > Agaricomycetes > Boletales > Boletaceae > Boletus > Boletus hoseneyae. Next base: position 6,459 of record JBBPRT010000090.1, read on the forward strand.
CTTTTTTTAGGAGGGCTTGAGGATGGTGAATAAACATGCATTGGCTCATTGAGATGCTCATCATGCATCTACCAGCATGCATATGACCTTAGATCATTGATTTCTTTCAGCAGAGGCCAAAGGACTTTTGAATTAGAACCATTCTCACTATCTTGGATTTGATCACCTTGACCTCCTAAATCTGCCTCACTAGCAGCAGCTGCAACACTATGGCTAAAAATAATCATCTCCTGCTGAACAAGGATTAGGTAAACAAGTTCTTTTTTATCTGGTCTGTCAAGCTGATAGAGCACTAGTAGGTGGTTAAGGTTGACTTCAGCAACTACAACCCTGGGCTCTATTTGGAACCAATGCCTACAAGTCTTCTGTAAGTCATTTTCATCAGGGAAAATTTCTTGCATGGGATTTGGATGAGTTATTTCATCAGTGCCAGTATTATCCCTATTGAAACTAGCATGCATGAGAGTCTTGAACTTTCTTTCCTATACAGGTGAGGTGAGTTGAGGATGACTTTTGACAGATTTGTTATAGGCTTACATCAGCAATAAAACTATTGGCAAAGACTTGAGACTTACTAGAGGAAAGAAAGTTATATAAGGAAAATGAAAAAGCCTGGTAGAACAAAGACAAACAAGAAAAAGGGTTGGTTAGACTAGGCTTGTATTAGCATGAAAAACCTATTAGATGCCTAGAACTTACCAAAGATAAAAAAGAGTCTGGAGGTTAAAAAACTTGATGTAACAAGAAATAACCAAAACAAGAGCTAGCTTTAACTATATTTTATATAAGCAGAAAAGCCTTAGCAAGGACAAGACATTAACCTGAGAAAGACAAAAAGCTTTTAAAATGGTCAAAAAGCCCAGATGATATGAGAAGTGATAAACAAAAGGGCTGGCTACTGAACGTGTATGTGTTAACAATAAAAACATTAGCAGAGACTAGAGAATTACCAGAGATGAGGAAAAGGGGCTGAAAAGAATTAAAAAGCCTAGAAAAACAAACAGCGACAAGCCGAAAGTTTGATTTTGCTATAATTATATTGGTAATAGAAATCATATAAAATACCTGAGACTTGCCAGAGGGGGAGAAAAGAATCTAAGAAGTCAGAAAGCCTATTAAAACAAAAGGCAACAGGAAAAGATTAACTATGCTAGACTTCATAGATAAGATGAGAGTCTGGACTCGAGGTCACATGGTTCCCATGGTCACATGCAGAGATCATATGATGAAGAAGAGCGGAATGTCATGTGATTGGGAAAGGGGTAAAGTCATGTGACTGTAAAAGTGAAAATATGTTAAGTACAATGAAAGAAAGAAAATGAAAACACAACATATGGGTCCTGAACTATAATATGTTATGTGGAATTAATAGTAGATTTAGAAGAATAGATGGTGGGGTGGATTGCTGATGGTGGGCATGCCCCTTAGCTAGTGCTTGATGTGCCACATTTAGTGGTGACAGGCCTGGCATAAGTCATCTCAAGCTTCCCACCATCAAGCCAAGCACCACCCCAATGTTCCCACACTACCTACCATCCATCCATTCTTTTCAACATTGAAGTTAGCATCAGAACCATTAGACTGATCAAACCTAGTGGGGTTTTGGTTGGACATGTGGAGATTGGTACCAAGGTATGCTATCTTTTTACTACAACACATATTCACTCTGATGCTTGAATGCTTAGTTTGTGGGAATCACTCACCAGACTTTTCTCAGGATTTGGTTGTTGCACTGCCAACAGGCATCTATAGTACAAAGATAGTAGCTTTTCCCATTATATTCCTTTTAGCATTGATTTTGTTTCTCACATATCCTTCTCAGCCTTCAACTGCTCATCTGTGAAGGCCCTTCAGATAAACCAGATATACATTCAATTGGACCTGACTTACCCCCCAAGTTGTTTTGGATTAGCCACAGTTTAGGTGGAGGCAAGCAGGAAGCAGAAGGGCTTTTGAGTTGTCTTGGCATCCCATATGTCCACATCCAATCCAAATCGGAGTACTATGCATGATTTAATCTAGTCATCAAGTATAGTAGGAACTGATATGACAACATCCATCACTCAAGTTCAGGCTGGAGAAGCCATTTCAAACACAGAAAGGTCCAGCCATGGAAAGTTAAATGATGAAAATGACTGTAACATTCAAGCACCTTATCTTCAAGTTTTGCCCTGCTCACCAGACTTGCCCCTGGACTACCCAACTCCCTATTATCAAATTGAAACTTACCACAATCTGAAGTTGCAAGAAGGTGGTGACTGAAAAATGAAAGAAGTCCATGAAGTGGGAATGAGCTAAGTGATGCCATGCCAGTGCAAGATGCAGCCATAGGCTTAGAGATTGACTAAAAAGGAAATTAGTTCCCATACCCTCATACTTCCAGTAGTTCAAGTTTGTCAGTTCAGGCTGACTCAAACACTAGCTGACCTACAGTCTAGCACCAGTTTGGCATTAACTTAGCATACATCGAAAGAAAAGGAGGGACTTCCTGCATGGCACAATCTAAGGCTGAAGGTTGGTGGGGGCTATGAACAAAATGTGACATATGCTACTTATACAAATTTCATCTCCATATTCCACCTACTCAACTCCATTCAACTGCCTTGTATCAGCACACTTGCATTCCCAACACTACCCATTACCTGTTACTCCATTAGTCTGATCCAAGCACCCTGTCATGGCCTGACAAGCTGTTCAAAATGCTCAAATGTTCTTTTACAACTGCCTAAACTGATGTTTGTGGGCTTTTCTTGCTAACAAATAGACTGCTAGACTAAAGAATGGTCATCATCAAGCCAGCCTTACTGAAGAGGTGTCTACCAGGCTTAGGGAAAGGTAGTCGAAAGCTCCTGCCTAAGCAGCACCTGGTTTGTGGATCAAAGCACCTACTGTAAGATAGTTGCATTTCATATCTGGCTGGTATGAAGGACCACCATTTTGCTTCTCAATGCCTTATGCTCTATAAATGTGTGAATATTGCAATACTTGAATTGCTCGTTAGGATTGTGGCAACTCTGAGCATGAATTCTCCTGTTGAAAAACATCACCTTTCAAGCCATGAGCTTCATGAGCCTATCCGACTCTGAGATAAGAACAATGCCTGCTTTACGCTACAAAGCTTTGTCCTAGTGACTTTGCATTAGCAAGAATAGGTCATTGATGTGGAAATGCATTGTAAGGCCATTGAAGCACCCATTTTTTGCAATGTTATGCCACTTGAGACATGAGGGTACAATTTCTTTTCATTCTTGTCATGCTTGTCTGAGCTATAGGATCCAATAAGAACTTTTGATCACATGATGTCATCAAGAAATTGTACCACACTATAAGATGAGTTGTCTACTTTGAGATCGTTGGCCTAAAACTTGCCATTGCAGATAGAAAGGACATATCTGAGGCACTCTTTTGAAATGCATATCATGTCCAATGACTCGGGTGGCTAGCCACTGATATCCATGAGGAAAGCTTTCAGCATACCATTGATCAAGTGTGATAAACCCAAACTTCGACAAGGCACCACAGCTACCCAAGCCCTCCATACCCCAGTCTGTCTTATGTGATCTGAGAAACAACTACTGCTGCAATTAAGCAGCATTAGGGGAATGTGTGGGTATGGGCAGAGACTCAACCTCCTAGAGTGGGAGCATAGTTGGAAGGGGGTGCTGATGACATGCTTTTAAATTAGAAATCTAAGGTTAGAAGCGGACCAGGAATTGGCAACATAAGTGGTCAAGATGGGATTGCATACAGCCAGTTATCAAAGAATCTACATGAAGGGGGTGGGTGTGATTATGAGGGCCCAGTGTCAGGAATAGGCAGGAAGGGCATTTGCACAGGCAAAAGACCTGCATTTCTAATGCATAATGGAAGAGTGTAAGCCACTATCCACAGCCATTAGTGCAGATAAGTCAAATTCCAGGCACCAAACCCAATGGACACGTTAAGTTAGCTTATACTGAGCCTATGGATGAAAGGGGGAATTTAGACAAGCACAGAGCTTTGTTTTTTTCCTTTGCAATGCAGGTGAATGGATGATAGATCAGCCAGAAAAAGTTGACATCCATGAATTTATCTTAATTGGAGAGGAGGAAGGGGTAATGAATGGGTGATGGAGCAAAGTTTGGTCCCATGAGGGCTGTGAGAGCATGATTGTTGGCAAGAAAATGCATTGCATATTGCACAGGTCAGAATCTCAACTGTTGAAGTCAAGCACGGATGAGGGATGGACATGAGGTGAGGAATTGGTGAATGCACCCAAGAAATCTGACTATGCTAAAGGGGAAGAGGACTGAGGGACAAGGGGAGGGGAGCAAGAGACCTTGAGGACAGGACTGGAGTGGCTAGGCAGATGACAGGCTTGATAAGATGTCACCTTTGGTATGACAAGTGGGCTTCTTGGTTGGCATTAACAAGTTGAAGGAACTGCTTAAAGAAGCATCTCAGGAGGGAGACTCTCTCAGCAGGGGTAGAAGGGGGTTTGTTTTTGCCCCATTCAACAGCTGTGAAAGTATATCTACAGTGGACCTTTTTTTCAACTGTCTATGAGTGTAGTGTTAGCACAATAGGGAGGATCTGAGTTGGGGAAAGATATCTGCTCTGGAATCAAACCTGGGGCAGGCACAATGTGGTTGTAAGCATACACTAATGGGGGAGAGAAGGAGGTGATGCACCTGGATTGTGTAAGGGGATGTTTCAAGCTTGGTAGCAAGTTTTTTACAGAAAATGGAGTAGGGCTTTGTGTTCTTCATGGAAAACCCCCTTAAGGACCTTGAGCTAGTGCATTGGAGCTGAGGGTAGGGATCCACTACACGAAGCATGGACACTGCAGGGTATATTCAATGGGGCTCATCTGATTGAAGCTCACCCTTTGATGTGCTAGTGGGTAAGTGTTATTGTTTAGAAAATCAGTGGCTTTGGCCATACAATTGCTTAGGTAATACAATGACCACAGTAAAGTTGAGACATAGGGCATATGCCACAGGATAACAAAGTACTTGCAAGCAATCCATGCATAAGATTAAGACTAACATATCTACTATATGTGAAGTCTAGCTAATTTCCTCTTGTATGGCTCTCGAAGACCATTCATGCCCAAAGATCATTGGCATCTCAGATTGACATAGACTTGTTCATAAAGGCAGCTGTGTATGTGTCACCACTGCGATGCATCTTCATGATGCCAAACTGCTTTCTCTTTCAGGTGAGGAGCAATAAGATAATGACTCTGTGGCTCCTCCCTTCAGCACATATTGTCAAGCAGCCCATTTCCTTAGTTATCTCTATGCTTAGGAATATTCACCAACATCCCATTCACAATACCATTCAAGACTCAGGTGCTCATTTTTCATCGATTTATGCAAAGTGACACAATGAATAAAGGTTTGGATTACTTTTTATATAGAGGCAGGATGGAGATGTCTATCAGATGAGCAAGCATCACACAGAATGGATGTGATTAACTTTCATACATAGACCTTTGAGTGCTAATCAACATCACCTTCATCAATCAATTTAGAGAAGTAGAGTAGGTTCTATTTCTGTTTTGGAGTGCTTAATATTCAGAGTATTTAAGAGTTTTTCATCTTGTTATGCAAGAAAGTGTTCAATATAGACTATGGTCTGTGGCTTGTGAACAAGAAAACTGAGATTTATCCCAACCCCTATTCTTATATCACTAAGTGTAAGTTCTAAGTCATCATTGCATAGATAGAATGCTCACACTTGTGTTCCTTTTACCTCGGTCTCAGCATATAGCCTTAATTGATAGTGATTCATCAGTTGCATTCTGGGGAAAGTATTGAGGGCATCCTAGTTGAAGTAGGGTTTGGTGGATTCTTGTGAAGGTAAAATGTTGGATAGATATATTTCTGTTCACAGGCAATGGGCCAACAATCATTGCAGTGGCTTCGAAAACAGAGTTTCCTCAATGACCTTGCATTTCTAAATTCTAATCTTTACTAGGAGCTTGTCTTCTTCAAGAATTATGTGGATAATATAGAGGATTTGTCCTTGAACTTTACAGTTGCCACTTAAAGTGCATCTTCCATACTAACATCCAATTTCACAGCCAAGCTTTTCCAAATGATCTCAATCTAGAATTTGGAGTTGTCAAAGCAGTTGACCTCATCTCCATTAGGAGCAACAAAAATAGGCTGCAATACATATACCTCATTTCCCACTACAGGCTGAGCAAGCAGATCAAGCTTCCAAGTGAGGCATTTTTTTAAGGGTCTTTTAGAAATGATAAACCCAAAATGGCTCTGGTGCATATTCTAACATGGACAGGAGGGAGAAAATTGGAAGCAGATGTGGCAACCAATCACTCTGTTTGGCATGTTTAAACAAATTTCTCCAAAAACAGCACTAAAAGAGACAATAATGGTAATGGTCTGATTCAGCTTTATCTTCATTGCGTTTACTCCACCTGCAAGGAAAACTCTTATTTCTGGCCATGGAAGGGAGCTCAATCTCCACCACCATGAATGGGAATCCATGTTCTATACTGAACCTACTCTATAAATATGGACAGCAATAGCAGCAAGATACCACCAAGCACAGATAAGATCCTACTGTTCAAAAACACATTATCTTGGATGTTTCTGAAATTCAGGTGCTAACAAATGTCAGCTGCATACAACACAAACTCATCATATTTGGCAACAAACTCATATACAAACCTGCATCCAAATCAGCAAAATCCCTGACTTTCTGCTGTCTCGGTATTACATACAACTACATAATGACTTAGTACTCTAATAAGCATCCAACTTACAACTAATGATTTCATAATCAGCTTCTAATTGGGAATATTCACTAGGTGCCAACAGGCCACCCCTTTTGGCTTGTAATCTTATGTGGCCATAAATAAAATCAAGCAAAGTATTCAGCTTGCCAGATCTGCATCACCAAATGCCTCTAATCTTTGGGATTAATGATAGTGGCAACTCAGCTGCTGCAGCTTGCTGAGTTGGCATTGCACTTATGAACCAAAATGGTGCTATTATTTTAGGTTTTTCAAATGAAGTCAGCCCTCATGTATATATGTCCCATCTTTTCACTAGTAGCAAAGTTTTGGCCTCCATCATGCTCAGCACTCTTGGTTCCAATGGAGGAGAAACTTCTACCCCCTATGCCATTTCTTATAGTGTTAATCACTGCACATCAATTGACACTCAGTCATCCAACCTGAGTGCCAGTCCTATAACTTCTTTAACTGATTGTTTTTAGCAGACCCGCTTAAAATCAATCATGCGCTCTTTGACTCCATATCCCCCCCTTTGTGAAAGTTCCTGCTGCTTATCATCACAGCTGGAGCTCAATCTCTGGACAGTGCACTCATATTATATCTTCAGCCAATTCTTCAATAGTAACAGCTCGACAGCAACTCAGAGTTCAATCTGAAGGACTTCACATAATTAATGCTGCTAACTCCAAGTCCTTGCCTGCAGCTTTGCATGTTTCATCTCTCTCATCCAAACATGTGCAAGTTCATCAAGAGTTCCATAAGCTTGCCAGTAAGTACCAAGATGCATCCTTGATTTCATTGACTTGGTCAATGCCATAGCCCTTGATACAAAGGTTATCCCTGCTCTCACATCAGAAATTAATGTAGAATACATGATAAGCCTGCATGATTAACCCTTACACCACTGATTTTACCTTTGCTCACTATTTCACAGGTTTTTTCAGGTGTCTCTCAATGCAAGTTTTTAGCACTAGTACTAATGATAGATGGAGGAACTTTTTAAAGTATCTAGGAAATCCAGGTATAAGCTGATTATCTATTCAGGGAAATAGCACTAACATCTTGTGGCCAGTCCCCACACTGGCAGGCTGACATACTTTGCAGCATACAAACTTCTCATGATCTAATGGGCAACAGAGATTCACAAGGCCCCTATTGCTGAATTTGTTGGAGTTATGGCTTGCTTCCAGCAGGCAGATTACCCACACCAATACATTTGGACTCACACCACCACCAACAGCAACCTTGAAGCAGAGTTGATTTTTGCTGTGACTGACCTCAGCTTTGTCTTCATATCTATGAGGTTTACAAAAGAGAAGATCTACAAAATATCATTTATTCTTGAGTGTGCTTTTACATAATGAGGTTTTTGAGAAAGTTGAAGACTTCATCTCTACTTACTCTGAGGTAGCCACAGTGGCCATCGTTCTTATCGCAGAAGCTATTGCTTATGTATCTCTTGCTAATGGCTCTCCTGCATGGGAGTGCTTCAAGAAGGATGAGGAAGCTAAATCCCTTGAAGTATTTATATCCATTTGTAATCCAGAACTCGAGATTTAAGAGGTGGCAGAAGAGTCTATGATTCCTATCATTGCCTTAGGACATACCTGGTGCAGTATCAATGAGATCAAGTATTACATGTGGTTAAGACAATCTTCTGAGGATAGTGTTGCGGAGCATCACTTCAACCATAAATAATGGTGAGCCCATCGAGGGCAATAGTGAAGACGATGGTAGAGGAGTCGCGTAGACGTCATAGAGGGCCTTTTACAGTGGCATAACTGGCAAGAGGGGAATAGCCCTCCACTGTGGATGCTCAGGCAGTTCGGACGTAGGGAACCGGGTAAGAACCAAGTGAATAGACTGGGGGATACTAGAGTACATGGTGCGGTATATATATGTAAGGACGGGTTAAGGGCAAGTGTGGGTATGTACTCTAGGGCCGGTATACTAGGAGTCCATGCGGTGGACATGAGGTATGATGTCATGGTGACATCATTGTCTAGACTATGACATCGTCAACCTAGACCGCTATGTCAGCATGTCACATGCCAGTATCATGTGACTCTCCTAGGGGTAAGTAATAGATAAGAACTAGCAGATAACCGGATGGTCATGTGACATTATCTGATAAGATAAGATAAGATCGTCTGTAGTAAACCGTTCGTAAGTGAGTCTGAGTGTAATCGCAAGTATCGTAGCTCGTCCAATAACAGATAGCCTTGCCAAGAGGATCAAGATCAATGCTCAAAATGTACATCAAACAGAATGGAGTGCATACAGGGTGCATTATATTTCTGTGCATAAAAACACTAATCCCTCATAGAATGAATCATAGGCAATAAAAAGACCATGAACCATGTGAAAAACACCTTGAACAGGGGGCTGGAGTTAATCAGATTGGACATGATCCAGTTTTGTAAGGAGGTCATGTGTATCAATGGCATCACACTGGATGCTACCAGCATGAGCACTCAAATCTTGATCCTCACCTTATGGGTCCATTTCCATACTGCCCTTATTGATGCAAAGGCAGTCACTGCACATGAGCATTACATGTGATGGTGCCAGAACTCTATAGTTACCCTTACCCAATTAGATTAGACCTCTTAGAATTAGAGAGCAAAAATGCACAATGTTTCTAGTGGAAGTAATGTGCAAAATGGCCATCCAAGTTTGTGAGACTTGTAGATGATATTAAACAGAAAAAATATGCAATGTTTCTAGTGGAAATAATGTGCCAAATGGCAGTTAAGATTGAGGAATAGTACTTAAACCCTAACTTAGCCCTAATGTAATAAACAAAAATGACATAAAATGGTCATTGGGTATTGTCTATCATGTTGAAGATGATATTTGACAACCTGCGCTAACACATCAAGTTTAACAGTGTGTTTGTTGCTGTTTTATAAGGCATTCAATAAAGTAGGTTTCATTCAATATTCACTTGCCTTGCCACTCATATGTGGGTGGAGCATTGAGCAATGAAATTCTATGTAGAAGTGCTGTAGGATTGATTATTAGCACGCTTACTGAAACGGGACCTGAACCAAAGCGAGTATAACCTAATTAATAGGTTGTAGGAGTGTATTGATGGAGACGACACGTGGGACGTTGGTGTCGATGACAATGACAATGAGGACGTTGTAATGGTTTATTGGTAAAGAGACGAGGTAGCGACGTAGCATTCGATTACGAGGATGAGACGGCAAAGTGCAATGGTATGGATAGGAGTAGTAATCAAGAGTCCAGGCCCCAAGTGGAGAGTAGACAAGTGAATAGGACTAAAGAACAGACGACGAGAGGGAACGGTATATATATGATACTAAGGGAGTTTAGGGTAGGTCATCTGAGTCCTAAATACTTGAGGGCTGGCGAGGGAAAGTCAAGAATAAGAGAACATGAGGGAAACGCAGGGTAATCGTGAGGCGTGACATCATAGATAAGACGAGAGTCTGGGCCAGGTCTAGACTCGAGTCACGTGTTGTCCCAAGGTCACATGTGAGATCATGTGACGAAGAAGAGCGGAATGTCATGTGATCCAAAAAGGGGTAAGTCAGGTGACTGCGAAAGTGGAAACGACTAAGTTCGATAAGATAAGAAAAATGAAAGTACGCAGTGTAAGGTCCTGAACTATAACACTTACCCTGTAATAATCAGTCATACATCTTAAGTTGGAGGATGTGTTTAATGTAAGGCTACATTCCAAAAATCTTATTACCATTGCAATCAAGTGAGTCAATGGTATGGTGGATAATGTAGAGAGTGAAGCATTTTCTCATTTCTGTCATCTATTCAAGAATGACTTGATGGGGTTCAGGCTCGGGGGCACCAGGGGTTTTGTGAACCAGTCAGAACACCACAAATGATGGAGCCTTCTGCACCTGCTTCCCACAATGCCTAGCTTTCACAATATGTTGCTCAACTCATCTCACAGTTCAATATCTGAAACTCTTCATAGTTGAAAAATGACTTAATGCCAAGCAGCTGTACCATGGCTATTCTAGGAAGGCCATGATAGAATAGTGCTACAGATCACATGATTTTCACGACATGTTTGCCATACAGTATATATACACTATACAAGATATACTGGTTACTCATTGTGAATTAAATAATATTATTGTGTTTGTTAAGTAGATTGTACTTGAAATAAAGGTACAGTTAATTTCTAGATTAGGGGTTGATGTGCAGACTGGCCATCTCAGAACTGCCATATAACCAAACAATGCTTGTTCTCAATATCATTTACCAGTGTTTTCAACTTTATGACCATGAGAAGATCCTAGGGATTCTTGTGAGTTATGTGAATCTCATCAGACATTATCAACTAACTTCTTGCTTTCTCATCTTTCATTTGCAGGACTTAATGTTAGTGGCACCATTCATCCTTGACTTTACTAGTCTCAGAGTTGCTGGCGCATATCCAGCCATACATTTCAGCTGGTAAGACAAACCCTGCATCACTCTATCTGATGATGTCACTTCTGTCATACAAGGCTCCATTGGTCAAGCCAGGCATGGACATCATCAACAGTTAGTCTCAGCAGGGTGCACAATATGCTCAACGCATTCCTCACATACACAATGAATCCAACATCCATGGGAAGGTATCAGTTGAATAGAACAGATAGTACATCACATTCATTCAGTCATGCTGGCCACTGGTAACAATGCCACATAGTTTACCCACCACAGATGAATCCAACATCTGGGGGAAGATATTGATCATGTAGGACAAATGGTGCATTACATTCATTTAGTCATACTGGCCAATGGTAATGATGCTATATAACTTAGTATGCAGGAAATTCCTCTATTGCCCATTCCACTACCATCTTTGTTTGCAGACAAAGACTCATCTAACATATACATATACTTGTCACAAATCCATAATATGACATTGACAGGTCAGTATTTAAATTGCATCACTACTCATGAAAGTGCCAGTATGCCTGATATTACTAGTTATGTTAAAAGGTATGCTGACCTAGTATGTAGTCCAATTGTGTATATGCACTATTGTAATTAATACAATGTAGAAAAGCATATAAACAGAGTGTAGTAGCAAATGTTTAACAAGATTTGGAGAAAGAAAAAGAATGGTATATATGACAACTAGTGTAATGACATGTAACAGCATGTAGAAATAACGAATGATGTAGTTAAAATGATTACCAAGGTCTAAACTGAGTGTATACTATATGTACCACACAATTGCCATAGCAAATATGTGTAAGATAAATATCAGATGAGTGTAGCAAATGATCAGCAATGTACACTAGTGTACCAAACACACATGGCAAATGTATACAATATCTAAGAGTAGTATGTCCATGTGATATACCTGTTTCCTTGCCTCAAAATCCATTCTTGTAACTGTCCCAAAAACATGTATACTGCTTCTAGTTTCGATATTAGAGTCTGATACTTCTAACCCCACTGTAAACAGAGGTCCTGCCAACAGAGTTGGCTGTATATTTAGTGCATATTCAACAGTACAATTCTACATCACAAAGAAGGTAGATAATATATTACTTGCCCTCATTCCTGTTACCATGACTAACTAACTGACCACAACAATCTGTCTGATAGCTTATGATGTATCTCCTGCTCTTTCCAGTCTTTTACCCAGCCATACAAGCTAATTCCACAAGTGTATGTCCATTTCATTTATGATAGACAATGGCTGAAAGAGGTTAGGATAACCTCTGTCAGTGGTGAGATAATGTAGCATTGCCATATCATCCTTCGCTGTGATGACAGCACCATCTCTGGCTCTGTTAGGCCTCCACATGTCTGTGTAATTTACATATAGAGGGTAGCACATGTGGCCCATCCATCCCATTCAGTCAAAGTCAATGATTATAAACTTTGTTCTGTCATCTTCCTTCAGCAGGATGTTGGTATCCTAAATGTCTCTATAATCATGTTATGACTATGCAGAGTCTTTAGCTATTCTCCAATGCATCCAAACAATATCTGAGTCAGGTGCATAGTCTTGGGCACATTGGCCAATACATCATAGCCAAGCAGTCTATTCATGACTACCATATATCATCCACCAGGGAGCTATTTGAACCCTCATAATTTAGATGTGAAGCCTAAGGTCATATAATGCAAGAGAGCATTCAGTGAATACTGATGTACAAATTTAATACAAATCAGAATATTATCAAGGCCCCATTCATCAAAGAAAATAAGTTTGGTCTTGTCAGGTTGCTCCATATAGCAGAAAAATTGTATGCTTCTGTCATGCCCATACAGTAGGGGAACAGCATGAGATGCAGGACCATGGTGTTGATGTTAACATCATCAGCTAGGCCTTCATAATAGCTCTTGAGTGATGTGATAGCTTTGCAGAATGCAGGTATATGGCATGCTGCATTTTGCTGGCTGCTGGTATTGAAGGGATGATACTGAAATGCCACTAGGGCTGAAAGCATCTGCACAATAGGATATAAATTCCACATGACTCCAGCAAAGAGGTGCTGTGATCCTGAAGGTAATGATGGGTTGTATTACAATGGTATTATACATAGTGTTGCGAAGCATCACTTCAACCTTAAATAATGAAGAGCCCATTAAGGGCGATGGTGAAGGCGATGGTAGAGGAGTCGTGTAGATGATCGTAAGGAGCCTTTTACAGTGGCATAACTGGCAAAGAGGGAGTAGCCCTCCACTGTGATGCCCAGGCAGTTCAGATGTAGGGAACCGGGTAAGAATCAAGTGAATAGACTGGAGGATACTAGAGTACATTGTGCGGTATATATATGTAAGGACAGGTTAAGGGCAAGTGTGGGTATGTACTCTAGGGCCGATATAGAAGGAGTCCATGTGGTGGACATGAGGTATGATGTCATGATGACATCATTGTCTAGACTATGACGTCGTCGACCTAGACCGCTATGTCAGCATGTCACGTGCCAGTATCATGTGACTCTCCTAGGGGTAAGTAATAGATAAGATCTAAGGCAGATAACTGGATGGTCATGTGACATTATCTAATAAGATAAAATAACATCATCTATAGTAAACTGTTCGTAAGTGAGTCTGAGTGTAATCGCAAGTATCATAGTTCGTCCGATAACACATAGTCTATAAAAACCTAATATGGACCTGTAATTACCAGGAGAAGACAGGAGAGGGTGGACCCCACCATTCTAAGTGCATGGACTCTTGTTGACTCCATGTAGTATGTGGCAGCTTGCATATATAGCTCTAAGGCCAATACTACTGCCTCATTTTTCACTTTAGTGATAACATATAAATGACAGTTGTTATGGTGGCCAATAGACAACTCTGCATCCATCATGTGATTGACCCCCTCCACTTTACTGTTTGTGTAAAACTTGAGCTGAATGGTAGCTTTAAACATCTTGGTGACTTTTTTCACTTGGTGCCTTTCATCACCATATAGGGTAGACATTTCATTGGCCATCTTGTCCACAAAGTACTCATTTTCCTCTTCCCACAGCAATTGTCATGAAACTGATTGAAAATTAGATGTAGAATATTGCATACTTTTGAAGAGACATGCAAAGTGGAGTATGAAATTGTTTGAAAGTAGCATTGTCAAATATGATAAATCCAATAAACTGGAAGTCACAGTGGGTGCAGTGCAGATAATGATTTTTCAAGGCCTTCATTAACTAGTCACAGAAGTTGTGGGGTGAAGCAAATATATTCACATGTTCAAAAGGATAATACACAGCATCATAATAAGCAGGGTAATTAGATGTGTCATAAGGGTGGACAGATGGAAGGTGAACATCATCAATAAGATAGGGTACACAACAAGGCAGCTTGTTTATAAACCTGTCTATCACATCAGCTTCTAAGGTAATTTTACTTCTGAGAGATTTCATGAAAGGACTTACATACATTTGAAGGCAGACACAACACTGGAGGAAATGGTAAATAGAGGAAATAAAACAAGCATGAGACAAACAAAAGCCTTATAGATATGTCTAAACAAATTGAGTCCAAAGCTGGATAAAAGTCTGCATAATTGCCTTTGCAGGGAATTTTACATGTATTCAGCTAACAAAACCCTCTTCTATGGAGCCAGGAGGGCATCTGTAAAATGGCTGGTTTGGGTGTATGTTTGTATGTAATTGTTGCCAAGTATGGGTGAGTTTGTGCTACATGTGGCTGATATTTGTTGGCACCTAAAGTTTGGAAATGTCAGTAATAAGACAAGTTTAGGTGGGTCTCCTGCCATACATAGCTGACATGGCAGAGATTAAACCTTCTTCTATGATGAAGTTAGACAATGCTGATGGCAATGATTTTACAGATGAGATGAGTATCTAATGGTGGTGACAAGGTGCAGAAAGAGAGAAAGGGGGGAGTGAGGGTGGCAGGAGGGAGATTTAAAGGAATTCTAACTTGATCATTCAAGAAGGTTTAATCTTTACCATATCAGCCATGTGCAGCACAAATTCACCTGTACTTGGCAACAAACTCACATACAAACCTGCACCCAAACTGGTGAAATCCCTGACTGTCTGTAAGTTGGGGACTTCGTTTTTGACTACCATTATGACTAAGTCTGAAGTATCGCAACTTGCTACTCCAAGGAAGAAATATCTCCAACCTGACTCAAAACCACAAACCACACCAAGAAGCATGGGATTAGTAAATGGCTGAATTCAACACTAACATTACATTTGTCTGGCTTTGTGTCTTCTATGCTCTTCATTAATTAGTCATGCTATCATGACAGAATTAAGGCATTGGAATCTGAATTTCTAGAGGACATCCACAACAGCATTCCTTATGCATTCAAAGATATGTTGACATACTTGTTGGGACAATGCATAGATGGATTCTCAGATATTTCTGACCCTATTGAAAGGGTCTTGAGTGGGGTTGTCTTACTCTACAATTCCACTATAGGGCTCAAAATGTGTCATTCTCTGGAGAAATAGTAAGCCATCTCAATCTTTCCTACCTTATAATGCCAACAAATTTCAAGCTATAATATCTTAGATAAGGTTGATTGCTATCAACATTTTGTGCACTTTGCAAACAAGGGGCTAGATGCTGTCAATGGCCTTCAATAGAGGGCTTTGTAAGGCCAACTAATGATCACCCTTGGTGTTTGTTCCACCATAACAATCCCAACATCATTAAAAGTGGGGATCCAATGGATTCAAGTCATAAACCTGACATGATTCTCCTTGAATTCCTACATACCATTCTCAACTCCACTCATCAAAATTCCCAGTAGTGAGATGTTGTCTTTTCCCAAGCACTTAAGCTTAAGGGGCCAACATTCACAAAGAATTGAAAATTGATGTGGGAGCATCTAGTATTGTGTATGGAGTTCAAGAAGTGACAACCCAAGCTATTTGATAAATGGTGCTGAAGCTGCTCGTGCTGATTAATAGGGGCTAGGCATGACCAAATGCAATACATACATTATGAAAATAGTGCTAGCATTATATTAACTGGCACATGTGATCAATGTCATGTAGGAATGTTGGCCATACTTTCTTTCAATCTCAAACAGATGGATATTGTAACTCACTGATTTTACAATGTTTATTCTCTTAGATAATGCATATCAGGTTTGAAAATATTGATAGCACAATATTAATTGGCACATGTGATCAATATTATATGGGAATGTATGGTGGAGTAAGGCCTTGTAGGCTCTTATAATGCCTTGCTATTCAATCTTGAGCAGATTATAATTGTTGTAATTACATGTACCTACTCACCTGCCATGTCTTTTGGCACACCACATACCACACACCACACTTAATATACTACCTAGATAGCAAGATGATATCTAAATGATGAAGTAGTAGTTTGGCCACTTTACTCTTTCTTAATTATCAGTGCTAGGTAATATTTTATTATCCCTTGTCCAAACTTGTATGATATCTAAGAAGAAAACAAGGCAATTAGTCAATACTTGATGGTCATTGGATTTATGTGTACTTATGAGAAGAAGTAGGGCATCAGGGTAGAGAAAGGAGTAGTAAACTAAATGTCCAGGCCCCCAAAGGAGAGTAGACAAATGAATAGGACTAAGGAAAAGACGACGAGAGGGAACGGTATATATATGATACTAGGGTGGTTTAGGGTAGGTCGCCTGAGTCCTAAATAGTTGAGGGCCGGTGAGGGAAAGACAAAGATAAGGAAACATGAGGAAACAGCAAGGTAACCATGAGGTGTGACATCATAGATAGACGAGAGTCCGGACTTGGTCTGGACTCGAGTCACGTGTTGTCCCACGGTCACGTATGAGGTCACATGACGAGGAAGAGCGGAAAGTCACATGATCCTAAAAGGGGGTCAAGTCATGTGACTGTGAAAGTGAAAAAGTGCTAAGTATGATGAAGTGAATAAAATGAGAAAAACGTAGTGTGAGGTCCAGAACTATAACAGAATCTATGGGTAGACATTAAGAATGAGATGATGAAGAGAATATGACCATGTACTCTTGACTTGAATCTATGGGTAGACATTGAGAATGAGATGATGAAGAGAATATAACCATGTACTCTTGACTTCATACACAAACTTCAATACATCAGCATCATTAGAGTAGAGGCCTTAATTGTAGCAAGAGTACTTACTTTTCAGCACAAATTCTTGTGAAAAGATGCACACAATGGCAAACAACACATATTCAACGACCCTATGAAAGACTTAGCAGTAGGACTTAGCCAAACATGAGATGTAGGTAGAGTACTACTCAAATCCAATGAAGTTATGGTTCTGGAGTTGTGTTATTGTAGACAACCTTTGAAGTGAGTATGAAATGGTGGTGGTGACCTGATGACCTTTGCATTTCCTTACCTCTGTGACATTGTGCATCAGATTTTCTTTAGTTAGCCCATGTTTCAATTTCAAGTATATCCATATATCTAGAAACAATGATCAGAGTCACTATTATCAGAGGCATCATTTCAACCATCCTCATCATTCTTGTCATTCTTGTTATTCTCATCATTTTCATCATCCTTATTATTCTTATTATTCTTGTTATCCTTGTCCTGATCCTTCCTTTCTGTATTAATGTTTTAAATCCCTTCTTCTAAACCTACTGAAACAGCCAACCCCTTATCAATGGAGCAGGTGCTTGCTAGCCAAGTATAAGCCTTAGACTGTGTATGAAGTTGGGAGAACTCCAAGAGAACAAGACTGAGGTTCTTTGGAGTGGCAACGAGCCTTATATACTATCCTACTGTGTGTGTACATGTTTGGTGTCTAGAACTATACAGTACCTATATAAGAATATACCCTTGACCCATGGCGCAAGGCTATGCTATAAGGCAGTGCCGAATGCTATACAAGCTGTGTTTGCTGTGCGGGCTGTGTGAGGCTATGAGCCAGGCTATGTGCAGAGATGAAGGAGGCTGTGCAGTACGTGGCTATGATAGGCTGTGCACTGGGCTGTGTGACATGCAGCAGTGTAAGGCTGTGTGCAGAGATTAAGGGGGGCTATGTAAGGCTGTGGGCTGTGCTGTGTAATATGTGGCTATGATCCGGTACAGCCTTCGGGTGAGATCTGTTGGTCTGTGTGCAAGTCACGTGACTAGTTTAGGGCAGGCCCCTAGTAGACTTTGTAGACGAGCTATGACGGGCGTGATTGAGAGATAGGGGCTAGCAAGAAAAGTGGCCATAGCGAGTTAGGTAAAATAGGGAAAAATATGGAAAAATAGGGGAAACATAGAGGGATCGTAACACTACCCCCTCTCTATGAATCGACTTCCAGGCGATTGAAGGGCAAGAGGTGTGATGGCATTTCCATGGCAGGCTCACCAAAATTGGTAAAATAGGATAAGAAGTTATGTTGCAGCATGCGAATGCGTCATGGAGCTGCAGGGTGAGATGCATGGAAATCGGCAATAGCATCTTTAGATCTGGACAGATTGGCAAGAGGTTCCCATGTGCGATCTTCATCAGTGTACCCTTTCCAATGAACCAAGTATTCCAGCCGATTATGGTAGAAGTGCGAATCCACCAGATAATCCACTTCATATTCCACGTTACGATCTTCCGTAACTGTAACGGGTCCTGGGCGGAAGGTGGACTGTCCAGGAAGTAGTTCACGGTAGGGTTTGACATGTGAGATACTAACAACAGGGTGGATTCGCATGGAGCAAGGGAGGCGGAGT
>JBBPRT010000091.1:0-25158 GCA_038093175.1 Boletus hoseneyae
TCCTGGAAAGCGAGGGGCCGGCTAAACCATGGAGATTGCTGTCGTCGGAGGCATGAGCGTGACGAACATCTGGACGGTTTGATCTCTGCACATCGGAACGGTACCACGGGCCCAGAATTGTTTTGAACGATTGCATCTCGCGTTGCATGAGGTGCATGATCCCCTCCAATGCCTGGACCCTCTGTTTGAGGGCAGTGTTCTCCGCGGAGAGGGTTGACGCCCGGGCGCCGTGTATGGCGAAGAAGCCCTTTATTGATTCATACGAACACGAAGGGATGTGAATATCTGATAGGTCCTGACGTCGACCGGACCAGGAACAGCCGTTATCAGCGTGTGTGCAGGGAACGACGACTTCCGAGCACGTAGCAACATGATCCTGCAGCTTGGATCGCAGAAACTCAGACGCGCAAAAGGAGCAGGTCGCGTTCTTTGAGGAACATTCCAGATAATGATCCTAACTTGCCAAAAAAGAAGCTCAAGCAACGGACTTAGGAAGAGAAAAAAGGGATGCACCCACGGTCAATTCGGAATACTTGACAGAGGCGCCGCATCCATCACATGCAGTTGTGCGATGGATACATACGTCCGCGTGCTTCCCGCGATCCTTTATCAAGACCATCTGGTCACAGCCCTCCTCTGAGCATGGCACCGTGACGTATTGACATGCGTCCCTCATGTGGGATTCTAACAACTGCCTCTGACATGTGTGCGGACAACCGGCAGTGCGCAGAGGACACTCTACAATCAGTTCGTCCACGAGCTAGACACGCGCAACAGTCAGAAAGGGGACAAGGCTGTGGAATGAAGACGTAAGACCAACGTGTTTCACAATGGGATTCGCCGGCGCCAAGTCCTCCAGCGAAAGAGGAGAACGATCAATCGGACAATGTGGCGAATGTCTGACTGCTTCCACGACGCAGTCGCGACAAAAGGTATGCATGCATGATCTTGTGGCTGTTGGGTTCGTGAATGGGGCGCTGAGGCACGTCGAGGTGAATCTCAGATTGACTCCTCCGTCATTTCAGGCTTCACTTACTGGCAGATACAACAAATCTGGACGTAAATGAGTACGTGAGAAGCGAATATAATAAGAGAATCCCACCAGATTGCTGTTCGGGGGCTCGACGTAGTTGAGCGAGGTCATCCTGGAGTGATGGATAGCGTGTCAAGTTGAGAAGAACCGTGTCTAGACGATGCGTCCAGAAATGGTAATCAGACTCATCTACAGCCTGATATGATTCAGATTCGTCGTCTGAAACTGACAATCCGTTCAAACTCGGCCGAAAGCTTGGACAAATTGATTCAAAGAACCCTGAGACCTCAGCACGGTGCATTGCGTAGGACCCATCGAAGAATTGTGCTTCCATTCCACGCAGGTTTCCGTGATCTTCGATACGCCCCATGGCGAATCAATTCCGTTCTCTCGGACTTGGGAATCCGAGAAGAGTTGCATCCGATAATTGTTCCAGGTCAGCAACTGCCGGTTTTAAACAGGTTAATCCTACCACAGATCACGAGTCTGAATGCAAGCATGGGTCGCCGTGACATGCCTTCCTTGCATGACTCCAGGTGCTTCGTGATTGATGTGATCCAGCCACGTTTTGTGGACACTCTTTCATCTAGGCTTAATGTCGCCACCTTGCTGTGTGAGCCACGTCTGGGCACAGCCGTTCGAGCATCACACCCCAAGATCTTCTCAAGATACGTTCCTTTCCGCCTATCACCGTTACGAACGCCATGACCGGCACGCCATCAGAGAGCACGTTTCCTATAGGTAGTAGGCTGCATCTACACGACATCACCTCCAATCGATAGATATGATGGAGCTACCTCTTGCGACGGTTGCAACCTCGTAAGCTGTTCAGTCGCACAATTCGGTCTTTCCGCTATTGCGTATAATCCTGAGGGGACAAAGTGGTTATCGTCGGTGACCCTGCACGAGCTTCTCCAGAGAAGCACCAGATGCGATCTGAAACTCGTCTGTCCCACTACTTATCATTTTCCCTCCCTTCTTCGACATTCGACCCTGCGCACGAACGACCTCAGTCATCCGTCTCTCTGAATTGCCCGTACGTCCAGATACATCCAGGTCGCGTGGCTTATTGCCACTACTTTTGCGAACGAATTTTTGGGGCTTGAATTTGGCAGCCTTGGTGCGGTTGCCTTTCTTACCACCGTCGGAGATAGTCTTCGGCACCTCACGAAGCGCAAAGGCTTTTGCCAGGTGTCCAATGTGTAAATTTCGGACATGAAACATATGTTTTTCGTCCGTCGGATGCGTGGAATAGGCCCTCATATGTGAGAGGAAGGCTCTCCGTGCAAGCTCCGAGTGCTAGATCATCGGTGTAAGAGAGGCACACTGGCAAAGCAAAATGGGCACTCGCTTCTTTTCTTCGCAACACCCACCGTTCAAACGAGAGCTGTATGTCGGTCGCACGGGATTCATACTCGGAACCCTTGCCCCCGAAACCCTTGGCCAATACGGCTTCGACGCTCGTTCCCTCGAGCGAGACGTTTGCCTTCTGGTCTTCTGGTTCGTCGACCGGATCCCCCCGCATCTTCCCTTCCACCCACTTCACCCACTCAGATTCGCTTGGTGCGACTATACTCCATGCTTCTCCACCCTTCCCTGCACGTGCCGTGCGTCCAACTCGGTGCACATACTCAGTCGCACCGCCTTCGGTGGGTAGATCATACTGGATGACGGCACGCACGAACGGCAAGTCGAGGCCTCGGGAGGCAACGGATGTACAAAGGAGGACAGAGGAAGACACGGAAGGTTGTTTGCCCTTTCCGGACGTCGTAGATGAGAAGCCGCGAAGGGATGCAAGACGGACTGGCGTAGGGAGAGAACCATGAAGCCGATAGATGTAGGCGTCGGGGAGAAGGGGTGATTGCACTGATACTTTGCTTTGTCTCTCGCGTTTTTCGAGACCTTTGTCTTCCACGGAGAGTTCACTACCGTCGGATTTTTCACCATCAGTATCAGAGTCCCCTGGTTCGGGTTCATCGTCTCCCATTTTTAAGCCACCCAGTAATCGCCAGTAGAAATCGACAGAATCTGTGCAGCTAAGGAACACGATGATTTTGCAACCTTTTTTTGCTTGATTCTGTGCAAGAATGGAGCGTAGGAGCGCAACGAGTGCGACCAATCGTAACTTTAGTGGTACGATGACGTACTTCTGAGCGAGTTGCGCGGGTGGGGTGAAATTTGCAGATGATGAAGCAAGTGCAGGGTCATTTTGTTGATGTGGGGACTGCTCTTGTTCGGTATCGAATGCTTTGATCATGATAGGGTTCACTAACGTCGTCCCTGCCAATTTCTGGACATCTTCTCGAATCGTTGCAGAGCAAAGTATAGTCCGCCTCCTGCGTTGCCAATCCCAGCCCCCGATCTCCATGCTTTTTTCCTCGTTGACAGCCTGTACGGCTAACTTCCGGCGACCATCCAGTCCTTGAATGATACCCCTGATTGTTTCTTCAAACCCAAGTTCCATCAACCGATCTGCTTCGTCGAGGACTAACCACCTGCATTTTCCGATGTTAAACGAAGATGTGTTCTGCAAGTGATCAAGCAACCGTCCCGGTGTCGATACAAGTATCGGAATACCTTTCCTCAGGCGTGCTTTTTCGTGGGCCCGAGTTGCACCGCCAGACAGCAAGCCTGAAACGAGCCACCGTGTATATCGCGTCGACGACTCGGCATCGTCTGTTTCGCTATCGGGTCGGAGTTTGAGTTTAAGGAGGGACTCGAGGACGTCTGAGATTTGCTTCGCGAGTTCACGCGTAGGAGCGATAATAACGGCGAGGGTACCTATAGACCGGTCGATATAGGAGTGGGTACTCAAGGGAAGGAGGTCGTGAATGATGGGGAGTAGGAACGAAAGGGTCTTTCCTGACCCCGTCTGGGATTGCATGAACACGTCTCGTCCGTCCATGTCTTCTGAGGGCGGATTGATAAACACGGGAAGGGTAGCTCGTTGGATGGAGGTGGGTTTCGTAACTCCCATTTTAGACTCTAGATGGGCAACTAGAAGCGGGTGGAGCCCGAGTTCCGAGAACCCAGAAGAGGACGCAATTGGAGCGTTACTGGGCTGGGAAGGGGCTTTAAGAACAGACTTGCGCTCTGGAGCATCGATTTTGGGGTTGTATGAAAACAAGGACGATATGATTTGTGTCGGGGGCTTGGTTGGCCGGTCACCCGAAGGCATAACGCCTCGGTCTACTTGCTCGGCTCGCCGTGGTCGTTTTGCTGGCCGTGGAGAGTCGGCTTCGTCCCCATCGGAGTCATCATCGCGATCTGTGGTTTGAGGAATCTGACGCGCAGATGCTCTCGTCTTCCGCTTTTGCGCTCGTTTAGTCTTTAGCCTGACAAGTTCCTGAGCATGATCATCCTTCGGGATTTTGTGTGCAATATGCTCACCGGTCGGTCCATCGGCCAGATTTCTTGCTGGAAATATGTTTTGCTGGAACCGGAGCGTCTGTGGCAATATTTAGGACGAGACCATCGTCCATCCCTGTTCTCAGTGATAAACCTGGGTGCGTTAACCTAGAGCGCTACTTAGTACTTGGTGTAGGGATTGTAAGTGGCCAGATTAGAAAGGAAGTTGGTTCACACGTACTTGTATGGAAATGGATTTGAGCCACGTCTGCATTTCTCAACTCTTCACGAACGACTTGATTCATCGACCTCGCCGTCATGTTTGGTCGCATCTCCCTCGCGTTCATTATAGTATCCATTGCCGCCTTCTTCTGTGCACAGTCTGCAGATGCTGCGAAGGGCCCCAAAATCACGCACAAAGTCTACTTTGACATCAAGCATGGCGACAAGGAATTGGGACGAGGTGAGTTTCATGAGGAAATATCAAGGAACCTCGAGAGGCTGAAAGATTCCACCTCCAAGTTGTGATGGGCCTGTATGGCGGTGTATGTTCTCCCTTCTTTTCCGTTGTGCCTTGGATTGGGACTTAGTGAGATCATTCCGCAGACTGTTCCAAAGACTGTCGAGAACTTCCGCGCTTTGGCGACCGGAAAGGACAAGGCTGGTGACGAGCTCGGTTTCGGTTACAAGGGCTCCAAGTTCCACCGTGTTATCAAAAACTTCATGTGAGTCCTCGCATTCATCATAGTCGTACGGCTTAGTAACTCCTTCCAGGATCCAGGGTGGTGACTTTAGTGCGTCAATGTTTCGTTCGACTGAGCACTCGTATCCGACCATGTATAATACCTACAGCTCGTGGTGACGGCACTGGCGGCAAGGTTTGTACTCACATGCTACCCCGTGTGAGGTTCTTATTTCTGTTGCGCAGTCTATCTACGGTGACAGGTTCAAGGATGAAAACTTGTGAGTCGTGAGATCTTACTTATCCCTCTCTGTATTGAACATTTCGTCAGCAAACTCAAGCACACCGGTCCTGGAACGCTTTCCATGGCTAATGCAGGCAAGGACACGAATGGTATGTTGTTTCAGATTCATTACTGTGAACCTATTGCTCACAGACCTCCCGATTAGGTTCCCAATTCGTAAGCTCCATGGCTTTCAGATTGTTTGGTGATTTAACTATTGTCTAGTTTATCTGTACGGTCATTACTGGCTGGCTGGATGGTAAACATGTAGGTCGCAAAATGTCTTCCCCTTCCCATGGCGGTTAACCACTATTTTTAGGTTGTCTTTGGCCAGGTCCTGGAAGGGTTGGATATCGTCTATGCAATCGGTGAGTTCTTGTGCAAGTCTCTCACACGTCATGCTCATCCAGCATTCAGAGGATGTTCCAAAGGGTAGTAATGATCGACCGCTGGAGGACGTTATTATCTATGATTCTGGAGAGGTTTGTTAAAATGGCCAAATGTTTTACTACTTACTGACGCACTTCCTGCAGTTACCCGTAGAATCTGTGGTTGATGCACAAGGAAACCAGGTACCACTCCGCGCTGAGCTATAGTTCAGCCGCCTATGTTCTCGTTGGCATGTCATGTCAATAATAAAATTATCCGTTGTTTATCCAACAGGATCTCGAAGATGAGCCTACAGTTACTGAAACGTCGTCTGCTGCCGATGCCGAAGTTGCACCCCCTGTCGCGGAGCCAATGGACGATGCATCCGCCGTGGATTCGATCGCTGTGGATGATGCAATGGCTGAGGAAACTGCCAGCTCGTCGCCGCCGTACGTGATGTACGCCGGTATCGTCTTTTTCATGTTGACCGTGCCCTGTGCTGTGTACGTTTGCGGAGGACTGCGATTGACATTGTTGCGCCGTCTTGTTCGCAAAACGCGGGCTGGAGGCTACCGCCGCGTCAGCGCCGATGATGACGTGGAGAAGTAGAACCTCGCTCTGGAAGTTGAAGTTGTACCGGAACACACCTATTGGCCACTCCTTTGCTACTATCGTTATCCTTCTAATCAATCCCTATAAATTGATTCGATTTTCACTGATGCTTGCAAATCCTTGATCTCCAAGGGGGCGAAAGTAGAGAAGATCTGGCGAATCAACCGATTGTACCGTATGCGCATTCAACACGATCATTCAACTCGAGTTCCCCCACAATGCAAACGCGCTCATGTTGCGCTTACAGGAGTGGTAAAGATGAATTTGGTTTGAAACAGTGCCGGCGCTGCATCAGTAGCCCTTCAAAAACGTGAGCAGCTACACCGCAGGGTAAGTCGTTGAAATCCTATCAGACCAATCTCGTCGAAAAAGTTCTGCAACACTGATGTACAAACGCAAGGCCACCGTCACCGTAGGGCGTAACACGAGAGACACCCCGCACGTGTTGATCTCGCACGTAAAACAGGGGCAGGGATGTCCCATTCGTAACGGTTCTGAGCTCGTACGAGGATAAACAAGATGGGCACGAACGTTTCTTTCCGAGGCCGAGAATTAGCTTGAAGGGTAGCTGTCCAGATCGAACCATCGTGATCAGATGTTTGCAACGAACGGAACGTGCTTTGGGCGGTATTACATATGTCACGAGTGGGTATGAGTTATACCAAGGACGGCGTCACGGCCTTCCATGTTGGCAGCCGACGTGCAACTACCAAGGTTTTTTTCGTAGTGACAACATCCGTATTCGGATCGTCAGGGGAGGTTCGGGCAAGCAGGAGTACACGAGTGAGTTGTTGCTCATGCGCGGTCAAGGCCGTTTCCAAACATCACCCAATCGTGTGTAACTTTGTAAACGTAAACGCGATATGGATGAGGCCGGACTCCTTGCTGGGTGCACTCTGTTGGCGTTGCTAGATTCAACAGGCATACCAGCCCTTGGACGCGGCGAGTCGGAGGATGATCCTGAGAATGTGCGTAGAGTTCTGATAGAACTTACATGGTGATGAAAATTATACAGCGTGAACGGCAGAGCTTTGGATTGGAGAACAATGGCTACTTATAAGTTTGCGCCCTTGGTCGTGGTACTGACTCGGAGTCAGAGGGACTCCATCCAGCAACTTCCGGCGGGGATTGGTTGTCGAGACTCTGGCCTCAATCGAAGGAATTTCAACGCAGTGTCTTGGTCGCAATGTAACGATATCACCTTGCCTCAAACTTCTTGTCTCGTAACCAGACAGTCCGAAAGAGCCTGAGGTTGTTGCAGCAGGGGGCTTCTCTGTCTCGTTTGTTCTGCATAAAGTTTTAACTCCAAATGGACATAAATTGACCGATAAAAAAAAGCCTGTTATGGTACACCCGAAGTAACGAGATTGCATACAGATCCCCCCAGCCAGTCGTTTCCAGCGGGCATCGGCGTGTAACAATTTGAAGGGTTTATATCGACGCCATGGTACCTTGAATGGCTAGTGCAGGGCAAGGTCACAGGGTACTCGCCCAGGCTGTTCATCCAACTCTGGCAGCAGCTCCTCCAGAAACGAGTAGTCAGGAATTTGCGAGTACCTACAATGAGACTACGCCATCAGCGTGTGCGATCAGTGAGGCGCGCGATGGATTACTTGAGGTTATTCGCGTGATCCAGAAATAATTGGAACTTATGGGGTAAACGTGGATGAAGCTGTGAGACTTGAAATGTGGACTTTTGCCGCATACACTCTGACATGTTGCAATTGTTCCATGGGAGGGACCCGTGCGCGAGGTAGATTAGTGTGTATGCCAGTGATGCAATGTCGTCACGACGGCTGCTAGCTGGGAATCAACCTTGACAGTCAGCTATCAATCGTTAGGTACTAAAAGGCGCTGAGTCACGTTTTCCCTGGTGGGTCCTCAGGCTCATAAAGGTTGGTGTACCAGAAGAAGAAGCGACGGGTATCTGTCCACAACCGGGATCCTCGAGCGGGTGTGCAAGTCCGAAGTCGACCAGATACGGTTTTAGCTCGATAGACCTGGGAAGCAGAATATTATGCGGCTTTATGTCTCGGTGGATGACACCCCGGTCATGCATCTGCTTTACAATCCGAACCTGTGCTTAATTAGCATGATCCACGTTGGTATAGGGAACTCTCACCACTCACCAATTGTCGACCAAGGGTATAAACTGTAGGAATGGGGACCAATCCTCCCAAAGAATCCATAAACACCTCGAGGTTGCACCCGAGCAGCTCTATGATGAGAATGCCGTGTCCGCGAAATGAAACTGCTCGGTGGAATTTTGGTATCCCAGCGATGCCTTTGAGTGCTGTGTAAGCAGCAACCTCGTTGCAGGTGAAGACTGTGTCATCACATTCGATTTTGAACACGACATCTTCATTCAAGACAGTGTCTACACCGGGTACAACGATGCCTAGGAAGTGTTTCAAAGACGAAGTTCGGATGGCGTTGCCATTAAAGATGGAGCACGCACCAAAGCTTCCCAATCCAGCGCATACCTTGGTGTTGAATTTGTATCGCTTGATATTGTCTTTGAGGGCGGGTAAGAGGCTGAAAATGTGTTGACACATCCTGCCGAAACCCAGACAATATCTAGCACGTAGGGATTGGGAAAATGAACTGCGAGAGACCTAGACGTTGCTGATAAGGTGATGACGGTGGTGATGTTTATTTGGCATTCTAAACTACGGGAGAAGGGGGAGGACGAAAGAAGCCCGACGGAGCTGGTCAATGTGGCGTCTGTTACGTTTCACCAACGCGATCGACCTCCGCTCGAGGGCGGGCTGCCAGACGTGACGCTCCTGAGGCTTGATTAGTTGAAACTCAGACGAAACCCATGGGGAAACAAAGCCCATGGTATGCGCAGCGGAGACTATCGAAGGACCGGAGTCAGCCACAGCGCTCCCCCCCAGACGAACAGGAGGACTGAAGCAGTCAAGCGCAAACATGCGGACAAGGATTGAAAAGCCAACGACCTAACAAAAGTACATCAGTGTGGCGAGGGCTGGGAAACAAGGAGCGCACGAGGGAGTGTGGACGGGCAGGAATAATGACGCAGCTCCCGAATCGAGGACAAGAAAGTCACGAGATGACATTCTGATCGAGCATGAGAGCAGGACACTGAATCCTTTGTCGCGGTACCGATGTGCCGACAAGCCGACAAGATGTGTTTGATCGGAGCTTGAAAATAAGACTTGAATGATGACCATCAACATCAATGTCCGACAAGCATCCGTCGTCACCCTCACGCTCGTCCTCTTCCTCGGCACTGTCTACTCCGTCAAGAACAACACCTTCCTCGACACCTCCGACCCCCTCCTCACCCACCTCCCTCACCCGCTTTCCAAAACCGACTACTTTGCCAACAAATCCAACTTCCTCAACGTCTGGTTCATCAAACGTGCCTGGGGTTGGACATCCTTTGCCTTTCTTTTCCTTTGGCTCACCAGCCCACGACGCACCCAAACCCTCTCCCGCGTGTTTCAATGGACCCTCGCCTCCCTCGCATGGCTCGCATTCACGAGCTGGTTCTTCGGCACTCCGCTCATCGATCGCTTCATCATACTCTCCGGGGGTGAGTGCACCGTCGCACTCCCGTCCGGCGCCGCATTTAGCATCCCGCATGATTACTGTCTCGCCAAAGTCAGACTCTCGCCGATCACGCATCCGAGTCTGTTTGCGTCCCCGCTCGTGCTCCCCGAGGGGCCGTGGAGCACCGTGCCAAGGTTACGAAACGGGCATGACGTGTCCGGACACGTATTTTTGTTGACCATGTCGATCTTGTTCCTTGCGGACCAGCTGACGCCGTCGTTGCGTGCTGTACCATGGACAAGGGTGCATACGTGGGCGGTGACAGCTACCGTGGCTCTCATCGCGATTTGGTTGTTTGCGATTGGAACTACAAGCGTGTATTTCCACACGCCGTTGGAGAAATTTACAGGGTATCGTGAGTGGCGTGTCTCGTCACGTGTGCTGTGCATTGTTCATCCTTTTTCATAGTACTCGGACTAGCGGGGTACAGTCTAACACTATTGTTCTGACTCCGAATCATGTACAACGACGTGCAATGAAAGCAAACGTAGTTTTGGTCACCAAGGGTCTGAAGAATTCCAAGATCAGTACTGACTAACATCAAGTTTGAGAACTTGGTGTAGCAATTCATATCATGACATGATCCTGGCTCATCATTCCCACTTCAACTTGCTATGCCAAGTGAGTCGTTTTTAGCATCCCTCATAAACACGGAGACTGCAGCGGTTTTCGCAAACATGTCGATCGCTTAGTCGGACTCGGTCTCGCTGGCAATGTCTGTCCTCATTGCTGTTTCGTTTGCTGACCTGATGTTTCATGCTTGAATGTGTGGGAGAGTCAGTGAAACGGCACCCGAGTCGCTCGGTATGCGGTAGTAACCGCTGGGTTAATATATGTCCGAGCCAATAAGACTACATTACAGGATCGGTGATGTACGTGACACAGCTCACTGGCAGCTGATGCAGTTCCGTCATAGGATATTTACATCTTTATCTTATTCCCCACAGGTTAGTTGTGATGCAGACTCGTCTGGTGATGTTACTACGACAGATAACGCGGCGATAAGGAGTCGATGTGTACAACACCGAGTCGTATGTATTTCCATATATCGTTGATATCTGATCAGTGTCATTGGTCCCTGTTAGTAGGGTAATGCGATAATCCTGGTAAGAGAGGGTTTGTCGAAGAGATATGCGATGATGTAGCCATCCCCTCCCTCCTCGACATGCTCTCCAGTCTGCACATTTGTGGCACACATCTATCGTAAATTACATTTTGGGCAATCTAATGTGTCACCTCTTGTCTTTCCTTCGCAGACTTGGTTACCTTTCTCATCAGGTCATCGAAGTATACAGCAACTCGAATGCTTGCGTCAGTGTAGACGGCTAAACTATGAATCCCGGTTGACGGGTCGAGTCTACGCTCTCGTTTTACCTCTCACAAACGTACCGCGTACACAAACCATTGTCCGATCCCCCCTCGGCACTCACACGTGTTGCAAAAACCCCGTCTCCCTCCACATCGCAACCCACTTCGCCACCATCTCCTCCCCAATCACCGGCGCCTCCCTCAACCACCGACTCGCACGCAACGTCTTCTCCACACACAGCTCCGTGTCCGTCTTCTCCTTTTCGCCGCCATACTTGCCCTCGTAATATGCCAGCAACTTTCGACTGGGGTTACGCCGTCCGTCAGGGTCGCTCGCACGGAGGGCTTTCAACCAGTCTTTCCGCGGAACGCGTTTAAATCGAACGTCCGCTTTCTGGAGGGCGGCGAGGATGGCGGACCAGGGGACACGCGTCGGTTGCATGACGTGGTAAAAGGAGCACTCGGCAGCGGCGGACGTGGGGAGGTTCACAATCTCGACGATGATCTTGGCAGCATAATCGACAGGGAGCCAAGACGCTCGTTCCTCAAGCTCGGGAAGAATACCGATCGTATCTGCACACTGCACGTCCATGTTCATCGGTTAGCCGGGAGAGGTGAATCGAACGAGCTCGAGGCTGACCTTGACGATGAGAGCAACCGCCACAGACTCGTTCCAGAGCCCATTGATTGTATCACCGACCATCTGACCGACGCCTGTGAACAAGATCTGTGAGACGACATCCCATTCCGTTCATCAGGAGGTACGTACGTAGAACGGTTGTGTGCATCGGCGTCTTACGCGCTGCGATCTGACAGAGTTTCTCCACGACCCATTTTGCTTGTCCACTTGACGCATTAGCACGAAAATCAGTCAGAGGAACGTACGTGGGCTAAAATGAAAGAGAATACGTACTATCCCATCTCCTTCGCGGTGGCCGGGTTATCCATCACCGCCTCGGGCACCAATTCGGGTCCTGGCGAGTTCAACACTGAACTAATGGACGACGTGAAGTAGAACTTGGCGGGCTCGGGGTATGGTGAAGACAGAGCGAGGTGCATCAAATTGACCGAACCGCGAATCTGCATTTCGAAACTGCACTAAGGGGTAAGTAACCACACCGAGACGATTGTACAGTATATACATACCTGGAAATGCTCATGTTGAAGTTGACCGGCCAAGCATTCTGGAGGGTCGAGATACGCAGGTTAGGAAAGACGGAGGGAGGTGACGACAGAACACATACGTGAATGATCACCGTAACTCGATTCACGATCTCGTGGTAGCGTGCTTCGTCGAGACCCAACCGGTCCGCAGACAAATCCGCCGCAAGGATCACGACGCGTTCGTGCACTTTTCCTTGCGTGTCCGAGAACCGTGTCAACAGCCTTCGCGTCCTCATCGATGTTGCGAGCCGGTCTGCCGCGTCCGCGTCGTTCCTCCCACGACAGAGACAGTATATGGTCTCCACATCCAAATCAGCGAGGAGCTCATTGAGCATGTGCGACCCGAGAAAGCCGGTGGCGCCTGTCAAAACGACCTGGATAAAATAATGGTCGGGGAAGTGAACACGCCGCGGGCCAACATCCAGGGATACACCATACGCACTACTTTACCAGACGGGCCAGTTGAACGGCCCTTCGTCCCGTTGCTGCGTACTTGTGGTGGATACATGAAGTGGCTGTATTTCTCGACCATTTCGAGCATCAGCTCTTCAGGGCTGGCCCGCAAAGCGCTGATGTCATTTCCCGAAGAAAGTGACACGATGAGCTTTGCCAGCCTTGTAAAGGGTGAGATGTAAGTGGCGATCACGGTGAGCTAAATACACGCGCACTTGATGATGGAAGGATGTTCAAAGACAACATTAATAGACAACTTATTGCCGTCTAGATCGATTTCCTGAAAGGAGTTTCTCGTGAATCCAAGTCCACAAAAGATGATCGAAACAAGGAAAACAAACACACGCACCCTCTGAATGGCATTTCGAATCCGCGCCGACTGGAGCGAGTCAAGCCCGAAATCGAACAAGTCTGTGTCATCCTCCAGCCCATCTATCGGTCTCTCAATCATCCTCCCAATCACGTCTCTCACAACTACTCTTGCCTCCGCCTCGTCTTCCACGTGTCTTTTTCCCTCCGCCCCAATCCCTCCCTCCAGGCGCTCATATACCTCCTCAATCACTTTCTCAAACTCTTTATATACCTTGGGCCTCAGAATACTTCCCTTATCCGCCCTCGGGATCAGTGTCCCATAAGGAAGAAACACGAGTGCCTCTGTCGAGAGCTGAGAGTGAGAGGGAGCTTCAGCGTTGGCGAGCGCAACGATCGAGGCGACTCGTTGGGTGAATTCCTCGGGCGAGAAATTCTGCGCAGCTTCCGTTGGCAGGATGAGTGCCCCAATCTGGGTGCGACCACTGCCGAAGACGACGGCGTCAGTGATGTATGGAGAAGAGCGAAGAGTGAGTTCAATTGGGACTGGGTTGGTCTTTTCCCCATTGACCTATTGTGGTTTTGAGACGGGATGGAGGGGTGATAAGAGAAATAAAGGTCGTACCATGACGAGGGTGTCATCTAGCCGGCCAATATACTTGTAGGCGTCCGGGATTGTTGGATGTTTGATAAAGAGATCCCTGGTCCCATAAGAACCGTCGGGTTGGTTGGTAAATACCTACCAGGCGTTCAGCATCCAAGATAAAGAGTAAATGCAAAGAACCTACTTTGGTAGGCCATCCGTCCAAGACGTACAGTTCATATGTGTCACTGCCTTGAGGTACGAACCGCATATATTCGTGTACGCCAGAATGGATGTAGGGACCCTTTGAGCGTACCCAGTTCCACTCCTTGTCGGTGTCGAAATCTCGCAAGGACGTCATGAGTTGACCGATCTCGGCTGAGAGCATCTCATGAGTTTAAACAAATTATACAGGAAAAAGACACACTTAAGCCATAATGACCGACCAAAGGAATCCCCTCCGAGACGAGAAGGTCACCCAGCTCGTCTGGACAGGCGCTTCCGCCAAAGGTGACGACCTTGAAACGCTTGAGGGCCTGTAAACCCTCTGGCTTCTCCGCAAGTAACCTGAGAGCGTATGGGACACCATAAAAGGCTTCTGCATCTTGTGCTTCCAAAAGCAGCTGGACGATGTTTGCGGACGTAAGTGGAATAGACCCTGTTGGAAACATATACAGTGGTTTTGCGGCATACCACGCTCGGAGCATATTCCAGTGCCCGTATCCCTGCGAATTCAGGTTCAGCATGATAGATCGTGGAAAAAAGGAACCAGGCCAACGTGGTACAAGGGCATCGTCGTGAAACCAATTAGACCACGATTCAGCTTGCAAGTTTCGATGGCAGCCTTATTGGTAAAAACCACGGCTTTTGGGAATCCCGTGGAACCGCTCGAGTGGATGACGGAAACAGGGAGGAGGTACTCGGCTTCGGGGCTCAGGGGTGGATCCCAGTGCGTCTTCTCTGGTTGTGTGGCCTGAGCATCCGGTCCGAATACGTCAGAGGGTGGTTGGCGGATGATTGATACTGACGATGGGTCAGCGAGGTGGGTAAGTGCGGCAGTGGCAGAAGAGAGCAGTGTGTCCTGCACGATCATGTGCGATGCGTTGGTCACGGTCAACAGATGAGCAATCGCAGGCGGTGAGTTATTGGGCGAGATGAAGAGCACGCCTGGGAAGTTGAGTGAAGAACTCAGTTATGCAATCTGCAGAGAAGCGGAGAAAGACGAACAATAGCCCATGCGATATAGACACATTTCTGTGATGACATAGTCAATGCTGCTCACGCCCAAAAGCCCAACTGTGAGTCTGCTCGTCGCATCACCCTTTGCGCGACCAGGCAAACCTCCGGCGTCTTTGAGATGGTTTGCAAGGAAAGATGCGGCGCTATCGACCTCAGCGATAGTGTGCTTTGTGTACTGGGATCCATGAGCTAGGGTGTCTTGGGGGATATGAGGACGTACGTTGAAGCTCTTGTCTGGAATGCCAAGGATTTGGAGGTCGGGGTGTTCGCGGGCTCTCTCTGCGACGAGCTGATTCAAGGAGAGGATGTCTGACATGACGGCTGACGTTGGCCGCCATGGCGTTCGAACTGCGTATAAATATCAATATCAGTTCAACGAATGGGCGGCAATCACTGCTGCGGTAACAACGAGAATCGCCCGTATCACGGTGATGTGTTTGATCACGCCGAGTCAGTAGGCCCGGCGACTCCCTTGGTAACCGTGCATGATCAGTATTTGCTGTTCGGAAAATCGGAAGCTTCGAATGATGGATGTGTGAGAACAGTGTAGTACGACGATGGGTGTCATCTTCCGCTTGGCTTGAGACACGAAAGAGAAGACTCGGAGCTCCGCCACTGATCTAACCAGAGTAAAGACCCGGTTAATGATTCAACGACTGGGGGGCATCTTTATACGACACCTTCAACTTGAATGACCATTACTTACCACGTTTCAGTCCAAACAGTTTGACTAGTCACTAGTCAGGCAGGACAGGTGAAGTCGATGTTGCGACAGTATTGGAGCCTGAGGCTGCAGTGAGGCATATGCACCTCTGCCTCCAGTACAGTCGCAACCTCCAACTTCTCTGAGTTCGACAATGGCAATGATGAAGGGCGGCCGAGTCCGCCGATTCGAGGAGGGATGTAGCAAAGTGAAGCGTGTTCACACGGTACAGACCAGGCCTGACTAAATTACTACTCTCGAGCTCACTAAACGGAAGCCATAGCTTACAATGGACTTTGTAGCATCAAGTTCAGACATCAAGTTCTTCAGATCGTCAGTAATGTCAGCCTTTACAATTTGCCAGTTCCGACTCTCATTGAATATTGATATTGAGCGGTAAGTCGACTCCCTAGTCATATGAAAATTGCTGCACTCCCAATCTATCAACAGTATAAATGAGATGTTGGAAGACAGCGGAACGTCACTGTGCCAGCCTGTACATACGCCGTCAAGTTCAAGTTTGAAGGAAAACATCCACTGGCAGATCATATCAAACACAGGCTTGGACTGGTCCCATTCCATCTCGGTGTTCTAACTATCCAACACAATGCCCGCGTCAGGACTGATGAGTGTTGTTGTAAGTGTCAGACCAACCGGGCCGACTCATGGGACGAATTGCCAGACTGCGCTCTGGAGATAGACTGTCGGCCGCCTCGAGCTCATTGCAAATGATATCGTCAACTCCGCAATTGTAATTGCGAGTGAGTAATAGCGGACTATACTTGAACGAACAGGTTGAATCAGCATGCGCGGCTGCCGTGCAAGTTGTGCCCTGTTAACTTGAACGTTGACATAGCAACATCACGGATGTCCTGATGGCATGCTGATCGATGTCGATGTGATGACTTCCATGAAGTTTCACGAGACGGTAGTGTGCCAAATTCAAAG
This sequence comes from Boletus hoseneyae, assembly GCA_038093175.1. NCBI lineage: Eukaryota > Fungi > Basidiomycota > Agaricomycetes > Boletales > Boletaceae > Boletus > Boletus hoseneyae. The sequence continues at coordinate 16,611 of JBBPRT010000091.1, forward strand.
TCGGCGTCTGGTGTGTTGGAGAGCTTCTAGCATACTATCAACAAGAACGAGGTAAGTTACAGTCTACTATCACTAGCATTATAGTTCTAACATGATGAGTCGTGTGGATCACAGTGAATCTTAGGGATAGGTATGTCCCGGACGAGACGAAATGGGACCCAATCTAGTATGCCTCAGCGCGATTCAGAAAGCGAGGTCAATCAAGCCCGGGACATCCCCAATGTTTCCTCCCAAAAACCACTTACACCTTTCGCAAAAACTCACTCTCCCTCCACGCTACAATCCATTTTCCAACCAATCCCTCATCCACGATCGGCGTCTCCCTCAACCACCGACTCACTTCTACCGTCTTCTCTACACACAGTTCGGCACCCGTCCTCTCCTTGTCACCGCCGTACTTTTTCTCGTAAAACGCCAACAGCTTGCGACTAGGATTACGGCGTTCGTCAGTATCACTCGCGCGAAGGGCGTTCAGCCAATCACGCCGTGGAAGTCGTTTGAAATGAAGACCCGCATTCTGAAGGGCAGTGAGGATGGAGGACCACGGGATCCGGGTTGGGTGGAGCAGATTGTAGACAGGGCACTTTGCGGCGGAGGTAGGGAGATTCACAATCTCGACGATGCTCTTGGCAGCATAGTCGACAGGGAGCCACGAAACTCGTTCGTCGAGCTCGGGAAGAATACCGATCGTGTCTGCACACTGCGTGTCCAAGTGCATCCGGTTAGCTAGGAGAGGTGAGGTACAAGCTGGGGACGAACCTTGAACATGAGTGAAATTCCCTCCGATTCATTCCAGATCCCATTTGTCGTATCACCTACAATCTGACCGATACCTGCGAAGAGGTTGATTGTGAGACGTCATCCCATCCCGTTCAAATGAAGGAGCACATACGTAGGACAGCTGTGTGCATCGGTGTCTTCTGGGTTGCGATCTGACAGAGTTTCTCTGTGACCCACTTTGATTGTCCACTTGAAACATCAAGTCTGAGGCAAAGTACGTGCGCGAAAGAAAGAGGAAGACATACTATCCCATCCCTTGTGCGACGGCAGGGTTATCCGCCACTGCTTCAGGTGCCAGTCCAGGTCCAGGCCAACCCAACACCGCGCTAATAGATGATGCGAAGAAAAACTTGGCACGTTCAGGGTGTGGCGAGGACAGGGCAAGGTGCATCAGGTTGACCGCACCACGAATATGCGTTTCGAAACTGCGTCAACGGGTGAGCGTCTGGATGGGGAATTATTCAGTAAATATACGTACCTGGAGATGCCCAGGTTGAAGTTGACTGGCCAAGCGTTCTGGACGGTCGAGGTAAGGAAAGACGAAGGAATGTGATAACAGAGCACATACGTGAATGATGATCGTCGCACGATTCGCGATCTCGCGGTAACGTTCTTCGTCGAGACCCAGCCGACGCACAGAGAAATCCGCGGCGAGCGCCACAACGCGCTCGTCCGCTCCTACTCGCGCATCCGAGAATCGTGTCAATAGCTTTCGCGTCTTCATCGATGTTGTGAGTCGGCCCGCCGCGTGTGTGTTGTTCTTTGCACGACAGAGACAATAGACGGTCTCCACGTCTGAATCAGCGAGGAGCTCGTCCAGGATGTACGATCCAAGAGAGCCCGTAGCACCTGTCAAGACGACTACCTTTCCAGAGGTGCTGCTCGAGTGGCCGTTTGTCCCGTTGGTTTGGACTTTTGTTGCATACGTGAAGTGACTGTATTTCTCAACCAACTCAAGCATCAGCTCTTCAGAGCTGGTCTGTAAGACATCGTCGTCTTTTCCCGAAGAAAATGACAAGATGAGCTTTGCCAACCTTGCGAAGGGAGAAGATTAGGTTTCCATCACGAGAAGCTAGATGAATACGCACTTGGTGATGGAAGGATGTTCAAAGACAGCGTTGATAGACAATGTATTTCCGCCCAAATCAATCTCCTATAGAATGCCTCTCATCAGCTGCACGTCTGATCAAGGACACAAAAACACGCACTCTCTGAATAGCATTTCGAATCCGCGTCGACCGCAGCGAACCAAGCCCAAAGTCAAACAAGTCCGTGTCGTCTTCGAGTCCATCGATCGGCCTCTCGATCATCCTCCCAATCACATCCCTCACGACTGCTCTCGCCTCTGCCTCCCCTTCCACCCGCCTCTTCCCCTTTGATCCTACCTCACCTTCAAGGCGTGTATACACCTCCTCGATCACTTTCTCAAACTCTTTGTACACCCTGGCTCTCACAATACTCCCCTTGTCCGCCCTCGGAATCAGCGTCCCATAGGGCAGACAGACGAGTGCTTCTGTCGAGAGCTGAGAGTGAGACGGGGCTTCGGTATTGGCGAGCGCAACAACCGAAGCAACGCGTTTGACAAGTTCCTCAGGCGAGAAATGTTGGGCAGCTTCGGTGGGGAGGATCAGTGCGCCGATCTGGGTGCGCCTGGTGCCAAAGACGACGGCATCGGCGATGTAAGGAGAGGAGCGAAGAGTGAGTTCGATGGGGACGGGATTGGTCTTTTCGCCATTGATCTATTTGGTTTTAGGGCGGAGATTTGATATTAGGACGAGCAGGCGGAAGGAGCCAAGGGGGCCTTACCATGACAAGAGTATCGTCTATACGCCCAATGTACTTGTAGGCATCAGGGATTGTCGGATGTTTGATGAAAAGGTCTTTGGTTGCATAGGACCCGTCTGGTTGGTTGGACATCACCTACCGGACGCTCAGCACTCAAAATGAAGACCCTCGTGTGGGACTTGCCTTGGTGTGCCACCCGTCCAGGACGTATAACTCATATGTGTCGCCGCCGCGGGGTTCGAAGCGTAGATATTTATGTACGCCGAAGTGGGCCTTGGGACCCCTTGAACGCACCCAGTTCCACCCCTTGTCGCTGTCGAAATCCCGAACGGACGTCATTAGCTGTCCCATCTCGGCTGAACAGCGTCTGATGAATTGCAATACAAAGAAAACATGAGGAAAGGACGCACTCAGCCCATAATGTCCTACCAACGGGACGCCGTTCGAGACGAGAAAGTCGCCAAGCTCATCTGGACAAGCGCTCCCGCTGAACGTGACCGCCTTGAGACTCTTAAGAACCTGTAGACCCTGTGGCGTCTCCGCAAGTAATTTAAGAGCAAGAGGGACACCGAAGAAGGCTTCAGCGTCTTGCGCCTGCGAAAGCAACTTGATGATATTCGCCGACGTGAGCGGAATTGACCCTGTTGGAAACATATATAGCGTTTTTGCCGCGTACCATCCTCGGAGCATACTCCAGTGTCCATACGCCTGCGAGACGAATTCACCTTCAGCACGGCAATTCGTGGATGAAAAAGGACGAAACCAACATGGTACAGGGGTAACGTCGTGAGGCCGACGAGGCCAAGGTTCATCTTGCATATCCCGACGCCAGACTTGTTGGTTGAAACGATTGGTTTTGGGAATCCGGTGGAGCCGCTCGAGTGGATAATAGCTATCGGGAGGAGGTGTTCGGCTTCGGGGCTCAGAGGTGGGTCCCAGTGCGTCTTCTCTGGGTGTGCGGCCCGAGCATCCGGTCCGAATACGTCAGAGGGTGGTTGGTGAATGATGGGTACCGACGACGGGTCAGCGAGATGAGTAAGTGCGGCAGTGGCAGATGAGAGCAATACATCCTGCACGATCATGTGCGATGCATTGGTCACGGTCAGCAGGTGTGCAATCGCAGGCGGCGAATTGTTCGGTGAGAGGAAGAGCACACCTGGGAAATGGTGAGGAACTCAGTTATGCAAAGGAACGGAGACAGACGAACAGTAGCCCATGCGATACAACGCTATCTCCGTGACGACATAATCGATGTTGCTCACACCCAACAGGCCAATTGTGAGTCTGCTTGTCACATCGCCCTTTGCGCGCCCGGGGAGTGCACACGTGTCTTTGAGATGGTTGGCAAGAAGAGAGGCTGCTGCATCGATCTCCCTGGTAGTGTATTTTGTGTACTTGGATCCTTGTAAGTCACTGTACTCAGGGAATACGGACACTTACGTTGAAGTTCTTATCTGGGATGCCAAGGACTTGTAGGTTGGGGTATTCGCGGGCTCTCTCTGCGATGAGCTGGTTCAAAGAAAGAATATCTGACATGACGGCTGAGGTGGGTTGTGGGTCCTGAATGAGGGTGTCTGCACATTATATCGGTCCACAGATGCAGGTGGCGGTCACTGCGGAAACAATCATCATCAGCAGTAATGTATCAGAGTCGAGCTGCATGTTCTGATCGGACACACAGCACGAAGCAATCATGATGTTCTTCAGCCATTTGACTGTGCAATTCTTACTCACAGGACAGCAGATCGAATTTGATTCGATGAACCAAATTGAAACCGAGAGCCACAGTTGTAATCGTCAGTCGTAGTACTGCTCCGACCAAGTCTTAACTCCCACAGCTTTTTATATCAGGTTGCCGACGACACTGGAGATCACCCGGTCGGTTTCCAGTGTTCCCACACTGCAAGCGGGGAGAAATTTTCTCCGGGATGACGAAAGTGTGATGATGGACGAGGGACATGGTATATCCTGCAGGAACTGAATGAGAACAGTATACAATATCTTGCAAGAATCCAGGAGTAGTTACCCGGATATCACTACTTACTATACAGTTCAGTGGAACGATAACACATTCCCATTGTCTCACTGAAGCTTGACATCGAAACGTGTGTGATGGATTAGGGTATGAGGGTATGGTATCGGATCACTGACGCAATGCCCACACCGCCACTCGGTGTCAAGTTGTACCGCCGATTGCCCAGTTGCCACCACGAACACGCCGTCAGCACTGGCCGCGAGGCTATACATCATGATCAAGAGCCTGAGACTGTCCCGAACGAGCAGTGAGTCAAAACTTCGACTTGAGAACCAAGTAGCGGGCACGTACACCTTTCTCGATCCAGCCTAATCAGGTTTCATGTGATGGCACGCTGAACATATTTATCGACGGTTTACCTCATCGTGGTAGAGAATCTGGTCACCAGACCATAACTGACCACCGCACTTCTTTTCCAAGAGTCTGGAATCCTCGCCCGTCGCCACCATACTTGGGAGGGTCGGAATGATCAGCATGGGATGATGGAACAGAGTTCAAGTTCCTCTGGTAAGTCGGACAACCGCCAAGTCTTTAGACTGCAAATCGCAGAGATAGATAACTAATGACATATCTGAATCATCTACAGTAGAAAGGAGAGTTCCAGTCCCAAAACCGGTGAGCAGAGTCTGTAGGGATCAAGACCCAGAAGTTGCAAAGCTGCCACTGCTTGCCAGTGGAGCAGCCTCAGCACTTGTTTGTACAAGTTTATGCGTAGTGTATTAGTAAAAGTGGCTTTAGGGCCAGTTGCCAACATGACACTGCATGTTGACAGACTTGGTGATATTTTTATGCCAGTGGGCCAAAGGAATATTCCCTCTAAGCTATCAATCAGGGTATATTCTCTGTTGGAACTGTCAGCTTTTGAATAAGCAGCTATGCCATGAAGAAAGGAATGCACTACTGAACTCACTGAATGATACCATGATGTCAGTACAGATGAGTTTTCTCAGGCTATTGAACCCCCCACAGCCACAGGCATCACCCACAAAAAGTAGATGCCAGCTTGACATTCATTGCTCACAACAAATGGCATTATGCATGAGCCTGCAAGCAGAAATCAAATGACATTGGATGCTTTCTTCTATAATGCCACAAAGAAGCACACAGTTCTCATTCAAGTGAGAGATACATAATATAAAGCTTCGAGCAACTGAAGACAAACCCTAAGGGTGTCCTCTGAGACATTCTCTTATGTTGCTGTCATATGGCCCGAGATGAAACACCAACTTTCATTCCCTGGGGCCGAAGAAACAAGTGATGTGTTTACCAGCTTCAGCTTTTGTTGGATCAATTTTCGGTGATGCAAAGATATATTCCTTTGATACTGTAATATGAGTATGCCTTCATGGGAGTGGCTGTAGAGCGAGAGGATAAGAGAGCGGTGAACACGCAAACACAACAAGTTGAACACAAACGAGATTCGTGCCATCAGTACACCGCCAAAAAAAATCCAAACCTCAAATCCCCATCTTACGCCTCTCCAAACACCCTCCTAAACTCTACATCACAATTAACGTCAGCACGAACACGTCCAACAAAAAAGCCGTCGTACGACGTACCATCTAATTGCCGACGATCACACATGGCCGCCAAATCCGCCCGTTGTAAATGCAAACACGTCGTCTTCAAGCTGTCCCATAACGTCGACGTCGTCAACCCGCGTATATCGTTTGCACCCGTTCCATCCTGCATCCCGTCGTTGTCTTGCAACACGAGCGCGTCCAAGATATGCGATGCTGCTTCTTCGTAGCGCTAAAAAAAAAGCAATCCACATCAAAATCGAACCATCTGAATGGAAAAACTGGCGAGAAAAAAAAGTGATGCGACGTACTCGGAGGTTAATACATGATATGCCGAGATTGAATCTGCGATAGTTCGGAATGTGACTAAAGAAAAAACACGAGAGCACACGGAAAACGCACCTTGCGCGGATATAGGCAGGGTTCAGGTCGAGCGCTCGATGATAGTATTCGAGGGCATCTTCAGCCCGCCCGCTGTTCGCCATCGTTGCCCCGACACGGTTATACAATAACCAATCCTGACACCATCAATTCAACCAACGTTAAAAATAGGGCATGCGAGCATCGTAGCACACGTACGTCCGGTCGAACGGCCAATGCTGTGAGAAAACAATCGACCGCTTTGATGTATTCCTGAGGAATAAGATTGTGTTTTAAAAAAAAACCAAAAAGTATAAACGGAAATGATTGAAAAAAAAAAAAAAATTAACATACCTCGGTCGTATTCAACAACACCGCCAACGCAACCTGCACGTCCGCATCCACACCCCCTTGTAGATCTGCACGCCTCGCCATTTGAATGAGGACATCAATCAATCCCGCAAAGTCACCGCGCGTGTCCGTAGCCAGACTCGAACCCGACACGATTGCCTCGTACTTGGAGTTCCGCAACACCCATTCCCGAACCGCGTCGTACGTCCCCAACCGATAATTATCGTTGGTGTACGAGACCGATAGCGCAAGCCATGCGGGGAGAAGTGACGAGTCGAGTTCAGTGGCGTTCTGAAGCGCTTGTATGGCTTTTGCCTCGCGCTCATTTTCTTGTTGTTTCACGCCAAGCTCAAACCATGCGGTTGCGTTGGCCGGATCTCGTTGCACAGCAGCCTCCAGTTCCAGAACGCTCTGCCAAAAAAAGAAACAAACATCAACCATGCTGTGCATTCCTTGTCCCCTTATTTCTATCATGTGGTAGCATTCCCCGTTCTCCACAGAAATGAAATTAGGGACAAATAAGTACGTACCTCGTACACCCGTTGAGAATGAGACATGTGCATGGAATGATGCCGCGTCCTGGTCGAGTCTCCAAGTAGATACGGATTGTTCGTCTGGAACTGGTAATTCACAGCCGGCTTGATACCTGTCGTCGTTGCCTCAAACGCATCCCAATCGCGTTGCATCTTGTCCCAAGCATCCTGGTCTTGAACGGCAGGTACCGTGTGTACAGCCGGTCCCGTGTGATGCGCATTCCAGTACTCGGTAAAGTCAGCATTTTCCTGACGGAAATATGCCTCGTGGGGGTCCTTCGCTTGTTGCACATACGCCGCATTCAATTCCTCTGAACCCTGATACGCAGGAAGGACCTGTGCTTGTGATGGGGATTGAACGGCCACATCGTCGTGCGTCACCACTGCACGTCTTTTTCCCTTCACATCTACACCTCCGCTCGCCGTGCCTTCCTTTGGAACGATGTTGTCCTCCTCGACAGTCACTTCACCGTCCCGTAATTGACGCATGAGATTCATAAACTCGCTTTTCTGGAACTTGGGATTCTGCTCGTGTTTCACAGAGTCTATCACCTGCGCTGCAAGCTGGGCCATTTCGTCGGAAGGCACCACACCCTTTTCATACTGTTGAGGTTGTTGTTGCTGCTGTGGCAGAGTTTCAGAGACCGCTGGTACGGTAGCATTCAACAGGGATTCTTGCGATTGAAATTCCTTGTCCCATGATATTTCTGGCCAACGGCCTGCGCGTCAGGGTCATCCATTTCGCGTCGATAATAAACAAGGAACTCACGGTCGCTTTGTACGACATGCCGTTGGGCAGGAACGGCCATCGCACTCGTTGGACCGATCATCGGACTCATACCATATCCCGCATACACCGGACTCCACGGAAATGCACTGCCTGAATACAGTCGCCAAGGCAAAATGCAAAAATAAAATAAAACCAGGTCAGCAAAGCAGGCTGCAACGTACAAGCAAGGACGCACTCTGCGGACCCCTCATGGCCAACGTCGGGTTCTGCAACGGATCATGCTGGACGTCCATCCGCGGCGCCGGGACACCATGCGCATGTCCTTGACCCTGTTGAGCATGCGTCTGGGTGGGTGTATGCGTCCGAGACGTCGCTGACTGATGTACCAGGAAATCAGCAGCCCACGCTGCATTCGCCATACCACCGGTCTGAGGGTGTTGCACGGCAGGCAACG
>JBBPRT010000092.1:0-25130 GCA_038093175.1 Boletus hoseneyae
TTACCTTCATTAGCTTTTAATATTTATAGAAGTTCATTTATGAATGATTATAAAATACCTAAAATAGGTGGTAAAATGTTATATGATATAAGAAAATCTTATACAGGTGGAGCTACCGAAATGTATATTCCTTATGGAGAAAATCTATATCATTATGATGTAAATTCATTATATCCTACTAGTATGTTTAAATTTGATATGCCTATTGGTAATATTAGACAATTTACAGGTAATATCTTAGAAATTATGGAGAAACCATTTGGATTCTTTAAAGTTAAAGTTACAGGACCTAAATTATTAGATAATCCAATATTACAAATTAGATATAAAGATAGAACTATAATCCCATTAGGTACATTTACAGGATGGTTCTTTAGTGAAGAATTGTTCAATTCAATTAAATATGGATACCAATTTTAAATCTTAGAGGGATATGTATTCGAAAAAGAAAATATTTTTAAAGATTATGTATCTGTATTACATGAAATGAAACAAACTAGTGATAAATCTAGTCCTATGTATTTAATTGCTAAATTATTAATGAATAGTTTATATGGTAAATTTGGTATGACGGATGATTTAGCTAATCATGTTATTATTAATACTTATAAATTAAATGAAATCCTTGAGTCTAATAATAAAAAATAAAATTACTTCCATTGAATTATATGATGATTTGTTTCTAGTTAGTTATCATGATACAGATGAAACTAAATTAATGGATGATTCAACAAATTTGAATATCTCAATAGGAGTTGCTTCTGCTATTACTGCATATTCACGGGTTTTAATGACTCAATTCAAAAATTTACCTGATAACCAAATGTATTATACCGATACTGATTCTGCTGTAATGGTAAAACCATTAGATGATTCTTTAGTAGGTAAACATTTAGGACAAATGGTACTAGAAAAAGAATATAAATAATTTGTAGCATTAGCACCTAAAGTATACGGAGGAATCTTAAACAATGGGAAAATTATTACTAAAATAAAAGGTTTTAAAAATCATATTCCTTTTGATGATTTCAAATCATTATTAGAAGAAAATAAATCATTAAGTTTAAATCAAACTAAATGGTTTAGATTTATTGATAAAGGTTCAATTTCTATTAAAGAACTATTATTTACCTTAGTACCTACAGCTAATAAGAGAAAATTAATTTATAAAAATAACAAATTAATTGGAACTGAGGCTTTTGTATTAGATAATTACAATGAATAAATTACTTTAAATCCCTTCCTCCTTTTTAAAATTCTTTAATTTAATTGGAAAAATATCTGAACTCCGAGTCAGAAAATATCAGTTCGAATCTGATAAGAATTTTAATTTTAATCTCTGGAGGGGAGGAGGTGCGGTTTTAATTGTAATTGAACCAATAAATAATTTGCTTTTAACTAGAATATACAAGTAAAGAGACTCGAACTCTTAATTGCTAGAAGCATAAATGCCTAAGATTTACCCGGTTACCTAAGATTACGGCATACTTGTTAATATATAGAATAATTAAAGATAATTACAATTGTAATTATTTTTATTAAAAAGATTTATTTGGTTAATATAGGGAGTAGAGTAATCGAAACTCTGTCTGTAAAGTGTAAATTTACTGCTAAACCACTCAGCTAACCCCCTAAAATTGTAAGATTAAACAACTGTAATAAATCCAAATTAAATAAAATCATTAAGTTAATTATATCTAATTTATACATTTAGTTGATAAAAATGGGGGGGGGTTATATACTCTTCGTTTTATTTTTCAGCAGCACCTTCCAGTACGGCTACCTTGCTATGACTTTTGAGATGTTACTCAATTTAATTCGTTGGGTTCAGTTTTTTCTTAACAATCACGTTTATAAATTTAGATTAGACCAGATTATATATTATTATATATGTTACTATTGAGTAATAATATATTCAAATAGTCAATAAGCAGATACTATTTATCCAATTAAGAAAAATCTAATCTTAAACTAATACTCCTATTATTATTTATAATATAATTAATAATTGAAATTTGTACTAATTAATTAAGTATTTAAGTACTTAGAATTATTATTTGAATACTCATATTAAAGTTAATTATTACTTTCTAACAAATAGATTGTAAATAAGAAAATAAGAACAATACACATCTTCCTTAAAATCAAGCTCCTTCCCAGCGACAGACGGTTAGTTCATCCTGAATGCTTAATTCACCGTTGCGTAATGATCAACGATTACTCGAAATTCCTTTTTCATGTCACCGAGTTTCAGATGACAATTCAACTAATTTAATAGTTAACTTTCTTTAATGATTAGCTCCTCCTTACTCCTTGTATTTTAGTTTAGAAATTCAATTTCTAAATTATTTAGGTACAGAATCGCATCCTTTTGTAAAAGTTTTTGTGGCACGTCTATAGCCCAGTTCATGAGGGCCATAATGACTTGTCTTAGCCCCAACTAGCATCTTATCAACACTATTATGTATTAGGTATAAATTAATACTAGGGATTTCGTCCGTTTACGGATTTAACCAAACTTCTCACGACACGGACTGACGACAGCCATGCAACACCTGTATACTTACAATAATTTACTTAATTTAAAAAGATATGGAAAATTGCTTTTCAATTACTTATTCAATTTAAATAAACATTAATAAGAATATACAAGAACTGGTAAGATTTTACGCGGATTATCGTATTAAATAACATGCTTCACTTCGTTTGCTTCAAGACCGACTAATTTTTTTGTTTTCAACTTTGCAGTCTTACTAACAAGGCGGAATGGTCATCGTGTTAACCTCGTCACTAATATCTATATAACAATATAATATGTGTTACATTGTTATTACATTTTTTTTAATAACTACCATTCATCGTTGACTGAGAGAGATAATTAGGTCTCTAATCTAAGTTTCTTATTCTCCCCTTCGTTTCTGAGCGTCAATCTTAAGTAGATAAATAGCTTTAACCTTTAGTACTCCACATTATTATAAGTTGTCAGTCCTAATTAATTATGTTGTTTAGCTTACCCTCTTTTAGATTCTAGCTTTAATTAGAATATAATTTAGTTTGCTATAATTATTATATTTTTTAAAGCCGCCTACACACCCTTTACGCCTGATTATGACGATTAACGTTTGCGTCTAAGGTCTTACCGAGTCTTCTGGCACCAAATTTAGACGACACTAATAGTAAGATTATATCATTATTTTCTCTTACCTTATCTTAATATTAAGATTAAGATTTCAGTTAGCTAGTTCACTCTTGCGAGCATTGACTAATATTCTTGACTGCAGGTAATTTTATATTACTTGGGGTATTTCACTCCCAATGTGGCCATATGTTCTGTCAAACTTGGCTTTTGATCGTAGACTTGGTAGGCCGTTACCACTACCAACTATCATAATCAAAGTAAATAGAATCCTAAAGCAGAAAAATTCTTTTTTAAAGTAAAAATAGCTAATTTTACCTTAATCATTTATTCCTAACACATTATTTAAAATTATTAATATGCTTAATTAGTCAAATAATAATAATTATAAAAATAATAATATTGGTAATAACTATATTAATTTACCATTAAAAATTTTTAATATTAGATTAATATAATACGAAAATACTCATAAATTTTGTAAGACTATTTTTATTTTCTTTTCTGATTAATTATCTCCTCTTTATGAAGACTTATAGGGTATCTTATTGACTATACTCACCTCTACACCTTATTTCTTAGAATAAACCTAAATTTACTATCAGAAATAATGATTTGCATGTCTTAAAACTACTGAATAACGTTCAATCTGAACCAAAATTAAATTCTTACTAAAAATTGAACAATTAAATATTAATTGTATTATTATATATGTTTTCACAATATTTTATATCTCTTTTAAAATTAATATGAATAATTCATTTTAAATTTATTGCAGAATTTTATATTTATTCTCTATAATACGGGCACTGTCGGATTTGAACCGACGACTCTTTAGGAGTACTCGTTTTCAAGACGAGCGCCATAAACCAGACTCGACCAAGTACCCTTTTTAATTTATTATAGAATTATTCTAAGACCGAAGGGAATTGAACCCTTATAATATCCATTATGAGCGAACTGCATTAACCAATTATGCTACAGTCTTACAAAATTAGTATATAATAAAATAATAAAATATTATAATATATAATCTTTATTTATATATCTCTTAAGAATATTAATCTAAATATCAATAGTTGAAGAGTTTAGGAATCGAACCTAATGTGGTCTTAGACCAATTCTTTTACAGAGAACCACCATTACCAATCGGATCACCTCTCCTTCAAAAGAATTAAATTATTATATAAACTTCTTTTAATTTAGGTTTATAATATTATTAATTTTAATAAAATTAATTAAATTAATTAGAATACTTATACATTAAATAAAGTTTAAAAAGGAGGGGAGGGATAACTATAATAGTAGATCAATTTAAAATTATGATGATTTTAATTAATCAAATTATTCATGAGTATTAGTTAAAGAGATAGCTCCAGATCCTATTTCTAATACGAATCCTATAGTTAATACAAAGAAGAAGATTAAACCTGTTACAAATCCATAAGTACTTACTTGATATAAAGTAACAGCTAAAGGGAATAATAATAAAATTTCTAAATCAAAAACTAAGAATAACATAGCCACAATATAGAAATGAATTTGGAAAGTAGATCTAGTCTGTCCTTCAATAGCTAAGAAACCACATTCATAAGCAGATGCTTTAGCTTCATAAGCGTTTTTAGGTGCTAATAATAGATTTATAGCTAATAAAGCACAAGCTAAAAATGGAACAAATATAAATAACGTCATTATACTGCTATTCATGATATATTCTATTTATCAAATAATAATATTGATAGTAACTGTACACTATTTAAAATTATTGTAGGTTTAATTAAGAATAATAATATCCCTAATGTTAAACTAGATATTAAGAAACTATGAAAATTATTTAATACTAATTCATTACTTTCTGTAGTATTTGTGTTAGTATTTGTTTCTTCTGTATGTAATACTCTTATTATTTTTATGTAATATGATGCACTTATAACACTAGTTAATATAGCTACAACAGCCATTAAATAATATTGACTATCAATAGCAGAATATAATACATAATATTTAGAGAAGAAACCAATTAAAGGAGGAACACCAGCCATTGAGAATAAACAAATAGTTAAACTTAAACTTAAAATAGGATTATGGAAGAATTGCCCTTTTAATTGAGATATAAAATTAATATCAGAATTAATTAAGTTATTATTAATTAAATTATTTTTATTAATAACATATCCAAATGCTAATAAGATTAAGAATACGTTTAAATTTGTTAAACTATATTGAATTATATAGAAATATAATGCTTCTATTGAACTTGCTGAATTTATTGCTAAAGCAATTAAAATAAATCCAACATGAGAAATAGTACTATAAGCTAATAATCTTTTAATTCTAATTTGTGATAATCCAACAACAGTACCTATAATTAAAGATAATAAAGCACTTAATAATAATAAATGTTTAATTTCTACTATTTTATATTTAGCAAAATTTAAGAAAAAGACTGGTAATAAATTAATATTATCTAATACTAATAAAGAAGTTGATAAATTTAATCCATTTATTATTTCAAATAGTAAGAATATTATAGATATTTTAGGCATTATAGTCAACCAAATAGTTACTATAGTAGGACTATTATCATAAACATCAGGAGCCCAATTATGTAATGGTGCTGCTGCTATTTTAAATAATAAACCTAATAAAATAAATAAAATTCCTAATGTTATACCTAATGAAACAGGTTCATGGATTGTAAAGGCATGTAAAACAGAACTTAAACTATATAAAGATTCAAAATTAGTAATACCTGAATATGAATAAATTAAAGCTATTCCTAATAGTATCACACAAGATGATAACCCACCTAATAAGAAATATTTTAATCCTGCTGCTGTAGCTGATTCAGAATCTCTATATAAAGTAGCTAAGATATAAACTCCAAAAGATTGAAGTTCTAAACTTAAATACATTGAAATAAAATCTGAAGATGATAATAATAATGAAGATCCTAAACTACTAAATATTACTATTAAAGAATATTCAGTAGCAGGGTTATTAACAGAATTTAATTTTTCTGATTCTAAATTAAGATTAGAATTCTTTTTGTAACTATTTTTTAATAGATGTTTATTAAATATAGGCCAAGCTGTTAATATTAAAGCACCTGTTATATATATAAAGATATCTATTATTTGTGAAGTTATAGTTACATGGAATAAACCACTATATATACCTAAACCTGATTCAATTGATTGAATATATAAGGAATTTAAAGATAAACCTGCGGCATAAAGAAATATAATAGCAGTTAACCTAACAAATAAATTAGGAGACAAATTAATTCTGATAGAAGGAATGGCAATAGCCACAATTAATATTAATAAACTAATAAAAATCATTAAAACCTTAAATACCCTTACATTAAAATATATTTAATATTAAATTTATTTTAAAATTATTTTAATTATTAAAAAAAACAAAAATTAATTTATATATATTTATACTTTTATGTTTAGACTTTATAAAACATGGTAATATTACATTAAAATAATAATTTATAATATTTTATTACTTAATATTTAATAACTAAAATTGGAGGGGATTTTAAATATTAAATTTGTGTTATCTTTGTTTAATAATTTACTACTATAATTATCATGTTTTCTTAATTAGTAACTATATTAACATAATAATAATATTCTGAACATATCGTATTTATTTTATAATATTAGAATTTAGATTTTCTTGAGATAAAGATAGTAGCTACCATTGCTAATAATAATAATATACTACAGATTAATAATAAAGCTGCACCATATGTATATAAATTATGTCCTATAGCTTCAATTTGTAAAAAGTTAGTTATAGTAATATCAGCAATAGAAGGGTTAAATGCAGTTAATACATTAACTAAAGAAGAATTATTAACTGTTAAGAATAAACTATTAATAATATTAGTTAAATCAAAGAACATAGAAATAATAGAGACATTATTAATTTGGAAAGGTAATACAGTAAATACTATGTATATAAATAAAGAACCTATAGCTAATGCTAATGGGAAATTTTGTGTATATTGAGATCCTGTTTCTAAAATATCTGTTAATTTAATATTAATCATCATTATTACAAATAAGAATAATACTGTTATAGCACCAACATATAATAAAATATATGAGATACCAATAAATTCCACACCTAATAATATTAAATAACCAGCAATATTAAAGAAAACTGAAATTAAAAATATAACAGCTAACACAGGATTAGTAGAAGTTATAACTAATAAACCGGAAAGAATAGCTCCAAAAGCTAAAATGTTTAATAAGAAATTTTTCATGTATATCTAAATTTTTATGCCTACGTTTTACCGTTCGTAATACTTTAAATATTGCAACTAAAGGCTGAATCCATTAAATATTAATAAATTGTACTAATACTTAAGTAGGTTTTACCTAGAATTTGTGACCTAAATTTGTATTAACAATCAAAATAAAGGCAGAGTTCCTTATGAACAAAAATCAATAAAAACGTAAATATATATAGTATAAATTAAAATTTTTATAGTACAGATATTCACGTACTTATAATTATAAGTTATATAAATATAAGTATTTAATCGCTTTTACTTGCGAATAATAAAATAAAAGGGGATTAATAGCTAATTTAAGATATAAAATATAAAATATAAAGTTAATATAGGTAATACAAATTTTAAGAGTTAAAGAAACTATTTCTTTATTTTAAAAAATTACTTAAATATAATCCTGTGGATACAGATATGCTAAATGATCCTCTTCTATTTTTATTTGAAAATCTGGCTGTTTCAACCAATACTGCTTTTTTTCTTGCTAAACTTCCTATTTTAGCTGTTTTTACTGTTTTTCTTGGCACTATTTTTTGTGTCGGAAATCTCCCAGCAAATTTTATAGTTAATCCTGTTAAATAACCAGGTATAACAGAGAATCTTTTTCTTTGAATATTAGCAGTGGGTTTAGTAATTAATGCAGATTTATAGATTTTACTTAATAATCTTCTAATTTTCAAATTTTCAGAGAAATAAGATAATAAATTAGCAATAATGTTAGGATCATAGAAAGGATAGTGTAATCTAATTAATTCTAATTGAACAGGTTTATTAAAAATTTTACTTAATAATTGAGATAAAATCTTTAATTTTTGATTATAAATATTTAAGAACATAGAATTATTCTGTAATTTATTAGCATTATAATTATCTTCAGTATAATGAAGAGGTTTATTATAATTAATAAATGCACTATTAAATAATATTTTTATTCTTTTTTGAGCTTTAAGATCTGACATTTTTAATGATTCATTTCTTTTTATTACTGTATCAATTATTTTTTTAATTTGTTTTGATGGCATAGTGAAATTATTTATTACTTCTTTTTGATCATTAAAATTTAATTTATTAAATAATTTTATTATTTTTTGTTTAGAATTAAAATAGGTTGATTTAAATAATTTTGTAATTTCTTTTTTAGTTTTATAATCTAACTTATTTAATAATTTATTAATTATATTCTGACTCCATTTTGCTTTCATATGTTTAGATAATTTTACATCTGGATAAAAAAATAATTGAATAAATATTTTATCATTTATATAAGATATTCTAGGTTGACTAATTAAACATCTCATTGAGATAAAAGCTGAATGTAATAAAGTATATATATTTTTTATTAATCTAGTATTATTTAAATTAAATTTATATACATTATATTTACTTGCAGCTAAATCAGGATAATATTTACTAATTAATCTGATATAATTAATATTTTTAATATTATTATTAGAATTATTATTAACTAATAAATTTAAAGGAAATTTTATATTGTTAATAATATTATTATCAATATATTTATTTATCATATTGTTATTAGTTTGACTTATACTTTTTAATCTTAAATTTGTATTTATTAAAGATTGCGTATTTAATTGTTCTTTTGTTACATTTACTAAATCTAAAGAATTATTTATTTTTTTATAATTTTTTATTTGTTTACTATAAAATTGTAAACTTTTTAAGTTTCTTCTGAAAAATTTAATTTTTGTTTTAGAACTATTCTTAAAGAAACCATTAAAATTACCTATTACATATGAAGGATTATGTTCTGTTCCTTTATGTTTTGGGTTCATAGACAGAGATAAATATAATTTTTGTTTTAAACTTGAATAGAATAAAGGAATTATTTTACCTGTTTTTATTTGATTATTTTCCAATTTTGATTTGCTAAATTTTGAGTTATTTTACTAACTTGATTAATTATATTCGAAAAAATATAAATAAAGTGAATTATTTTCCATATAATAATACGGAATATTCTTATATACTTTATTTACTTATTTAATAATACCTTAAATACTAAGAATATATTGTTAATATACGGGATACTATACAATATAAAATTATTAAAATGAAAGCTGAAAAAAGAATAAATACTTATGAAATTTTAAGTATTGAATAAAATTTAATTATATTAATATAAATTTGTATCCTTAATATATATAAATTATATTGTCAGCTCATACTTTTATATTCTATATATATTATAATAGTATTGTATTAGATGGTTTATCTTAAAATTAGTGCTGATAATATCTTCAATAATAACCCTTATTTTTTTATAAATAAATAGTTAATTAAAAATAACTATAAATTCTTAATAAGTAAGGAGGGGATTAAAATATATTTTATATATTGAACTTAATAAACTCATAATTCAAATAATGAGTAATATTAAAATTGTAATAAGATTACTATATAATTAGTTTATTATATATTATATAATATAGTTGATACTGATACATGTATTGAATCTAATATTACATTAGGGAATATTCCTAATAATATTGTGGGTATTAATAAAGAAATTAAAATAATAAATTCTCTTCTAGTAATATCTAATACAATTACATTATTCATATTAGGTGAATAAGTTCCGTATGATATTCTATTATATAAGAATATAGAATAACATGCAGATAATACTATACCTGTAGCTCCTAATGCTGAGATTATAGGATTAACTTCCCATATTCCAATTAAAGATAATTGTTCACCTAAGAAATTTAAACTTAAAGGGATACCAGTATTACATAATGTAAATATAAAGAATAATATAGTGAAAATAGGCATATAAGTTACTAAACCTCTAATATATTTAATAATTCTAGTACCTGTTCTTTCATAAATAATTCCACCTACACAAATGAATAAGGCAGGAGAAACAAAACCATGTGCTAAAGCTAATAAAATAGCACCTTCGATACCTTGGATGTTATTAGAAAATAAACCTAAAATAACTACACTCATATGAGCAATACTTGAATAAGCAATAAGAGTTTTAGTATCTTGTTGAATAATTGTAGTTAAAGATGCATAAATTAAAGTAATAATAGCAATAGTTTGAACTAAAGGACCAAAATAATTTGTAGCATCAGGTAAGAAATTAATTAATATTCTAATATAACCGTATGTAGCAAATTTTAATATAGTAGCAGCTAATAATATAGATCCAGCTAAAGGACTATCAGCATGAGCTCTATATAACCAACCTGTGAAAGGCCATAAAGGAGTTTTAATAGCAAAAGCTAAGAAAAATGCTAACCATAAAATTTTTTGAGCATCAGCATTAATTTCAACTAAAGATAATAATTGGAAATCTGTAGTACCTGCTAAATTAAAAATTTGTAAAATAGCTAATAACATAAATAAAGATCCAAATAATGTATATAAGAAAAATAAATTAGCTGATCTAAATCTAAATTCTCCAGATCCATATACAATTATTATTACAAATAAGATAGGTAATACGCTTTCAAAGAATATATAAAATAATACTAAATCTAATACTAAAAATAGAGCTAATTGTAAAGTTTCTAAAATTAAAAAAGAAATTAAAAAGAATTTCAAGTTAGAATTAATATTATAAGCATTAGAAATGATAGCAATTGGAGTAATGAAAGTAGTTAATAATACAAAATATAAAGATATTCCATCAACACCAAAATTTAAATGTCCAAAAGTTAAGTAATCAAATTCAGAAACAAATTGAAATTGAGTTGTATTAGAATTGAAATTTAACCATAAGAAAATAGAAATTAAGAAATTAATTAAAGAAGTGGTAATAGCAATAGTTCTCATTTTAGAATTACTATTTAAAGTATTTTCTTGAATAGATAAAATAAATAGAGAACCTATTATAGGTGTAATTAATAATAAAGTTAACATCTTTTCTTTTTGTTTGTGTAATTATTTGTTGTGTGTATTTATTTCCTAAATGTAGAATTTTATTTCTATATTAATTATTTTATAATTTGTATATTTCTTATATTTATAATGTAAATAGACATTACTTAAATTCATATAATTTCACATTTAAAAATATTTAATATAGTCATTATTTTTAATTATTATAATCTAAGTTTAAAGTATTAATATTTGTTAATATTTTTATTTGAAGAGTAATTAAGAGATTTAATTAATTCTTATATAAAACTTTAAACTATAATTTTTTAATAGAAGTTTAGAGGTTTATTTTATTTAAATGTTAACATTAGCAATAAAATAATTTATATGTAAATTAATGTTTATTAGATAAACTAGGTAATAAAGAAAAGAATAAAGCTGATATATAGATAACAATTAATCTAAATTCAGATATGATACTTGTCTCAAATAATAAGGGTGCGAATACTAAGAATACTAATGATAATATTCCTATAGTTATATATAAAGAATAAGTAGTAATAACTCCAGTATCTAACTTAGCTATGTTATTAGCGGTATTTTCTAATACAGAAGCTAAACCATAAGGACCTAATAATTCAATTACACCTCTATCTAATACTTTAGATATAGTATTACCAGTTAATAATCCAGCTGAAATAATATAATAATTATAAATTACATCAAAGAAATATTTACCGTTAAGGAAAGTATATAATTTTTTACCTAAAGCAGAATCAGTTAAATTAATAATAAACTCAGGGTATACATGATATAAGAATATAGCACTTGTAGCACCTAATATTGATAATATAGTAGGTAACAATTTAATTATTAAAGGTAAACTAAATTCAGCTTCAATAATAGAGATATTATTAGGGTTAATAAAAATAGAATTAGCAAAGAAATCTGAACCTACCCCAACAAATAAATCAGAGAAAACAAATCCAAATAATATACTAAATAAAGCTAAAATAAATAAAGGAATAACCACAGCAAAGTTAGATTCATGAGAATTTAAATAAACATTTTTTAGACCATTTGGTACAGTTAAGAATACTAAACTTATTAATCTGAATGAATAAAAAGCTGTTAATCCTGCTGTTAAACTTCCTAAAATATAAGCATAAATACCTGAAAAACTGTATTGCCCATAAGCTAATTCTATTATTAAATCTTTACTGTAGAAACCTGTTAACCATGGAGTAGCTAATAAAGATAAAGATCCAACTAACATAGCTGTATAAGTAAAGGGTAAGAATTTAATTAAACCTCCCATTTTTCTAATATCTTGTTCATCAGCGAAACTATGAATAACAGCACCAGCACCTAAGAATAATAATGCTTTAAAGAAAGCATGGTTAACTACATGCATTAAAGCTACATTATATTGACTTAAACCTACAGCCATAACCATATAACCTAATTGAGATATTGTACTGAAAGCGATTATTCTTTTTAAATCATTTTGTACTAATCCACAAGTAGCTGCAAAGAAAGCTGTACTTGCTCCAATTAAAGTTATAACTAGTAAAGCAGTAGGACTAAATTCTAAAATAGCAGAAGATCTAATTAATAAATATAAACCAGCTGTAACTAGAGTAGCAGCATGTAATAAAGCACTAACTGGTGTAGGAGCTTCCATAGAACCAGGTAACCAAGAATGTAAAGGAATTTGAGCAGATTTAGCCATAGCTCCCATTAATAATAATAAACTTATTATAGTAATAGCTGTTTCATTCATATAAGGTGCTAAACTAAAAATTGTTGAATAATCAACAGATCCAAATAAAGCAAATAATGCAAAGAATCCTATACTTAATCCCATATCACCTACTCTATTCATAGTTAAAGCTAATATAGCAGCTTTATTGGCTTGAATTCTAGTAAAATAGTAGTTAATTAATAAATAAGAAACTACACCAATACCTTCCCAACCTATAAACATTACAAAATAATTAGCACCAGAAACTAATAATAACATGAAAAAAGTGAATAAAGATAAATAAGAGAAGAATCTTTGATTATGAGGATCTTCAGCTAAATAAGAAGTTGTATATATATGAATTAATGTCGATATATATAATACAGGAATAAACATAGATACAGTTAATTGATCAAATAAGAATTCCCATGAAATAGACATAAATTCAGAATCAACCCAATTAAATAAATAAACTGATACAGGAGAACCACATATACCTACTTCATAGAATGCTATTGTCGCTAATAAAGAAGAAATAGATAAACAAGTACATGTAATAATATGAGATCCTGTTATACCTATTTTTCTACCCATAAAACCAGATACAAAAGATGCTAATAATGGGAAAATTAAAATTGATAAATACATAAAAATTTTAAGATCTAATAGAAATATTTCCTCTTAATCTATAAAAAGCTACTAAAATACTTAAACCTATCACTGATTCAGCTCCAGCTATTGAGATAATATAAATACTAAAAGTTTGCCCTATATTATCATCAAATCCAAAGGAACTAATTAAAACTAATAAAGTAACAGCAAGAAGCATAATCTCTATAGCAATAATCATTAAGATTATATTTTTTCTATTTAAAATAAACCCTAAAATACCAATTAAAAATAATAATATTGATAGATTCATAAGTAAAATTAAGCTTTATTACCCTTAAGGACATTTAATAAATCTAATTATTTATAAAAATAATTTGACATTTTATAATCTAATTACTTTAATTAATAATTGAAAAAGTAAATTATCAATAAATTTTTATATTAATATTGTTTACTTTTTAGTAGAAGAAGTTTTACATAGTTTACTTCTTAAAATTTTACGAAAAATAGTGATTAAAATATAATTAATTTAATAAAATAATCAGTATATAAACATATCTAATAATAGATAATATTATTTAATTTATTTTTATTACTTAAATAAGTATTTAAATAAAGGTGAAGGTAAAATCAACTAGCATTAATAAAAAGTAATTAATATTACTTATGTTATTTATATTCTAGTTCTAATTATAATCCTCCCCAGTAATATACTGCAATAAATAAGAATAACCAAACTATATCCACAAAATGCCAATATAAAATAGCTGATTCACATCCTTGATGATGAGTATTAGTTAGGTGATAATTTATAGTTCTAACTAATTGTACAACGATAAAGATAGTTCCAACTATTACATGGATACCATGTAAACCTGTTGAACAGAAGAAAGCACTTCCAAATACTGAATCTGATATTGAGAAAGTTGAATTAGCATATTCTAAATATTGTAAGAAAGTGAAAAGAACTGCAAATAAAACAGTTAATTCTAACCCTCTTAAAGTATCTTTTCTGTTACCATTTATTAACGCATGGTGACCATAAGTTACAAAAGCACCTGAAGATACTAATAATATTGTATTTAATAATGGAATAGCAAAAGGATTTAATGGAGTTATACCTTGAGGTGGCCATACTCCTCCTATTTCAATAGCAGGAGATAAACTAGCATGGAAGAAAGCCCAGAAAATACTTAAGAAAGCAAAAACTTCACTAACAACAAAAAGTAAGAATCCGATTTCTAAACCTTTTTTAACTTGTTTTGTATGATGTCCTCCTAAAGCAGCTTCATTACCTACATCTCTAAACCAGAAAGTCATACCACCTAAAGTTAATATAAATCCTAATTCTAAGATAAGATCACCAGAATAGTAACCTTGCATATACATTACAGCTCCAATAGTTAAATTTAATAAAGCAAAACTTAATACTATAGGCCATGGAGAAATTTCTACTAAGTGGTAAGGGAAAAATTGAAAATTATGTGATTTTATCATAATAAATTAAATTTTGACCAGAAATTATAAATTAAATAAACAAAATAACATACTACGAATATACATACAGTAAATAAATATGAAAAATAAAAATTTATTATACTAAAATTGTATTAATAATAATAAGATTTAAATAAGAAATTTATAGTATAAAATTATTTAATTCTTAAATAACGTGATAATTTTATTATAAATATGTATTACATATCATTATATTTAATAAAACACATCATATTTATGTTTTTAGTAGATTGCTTAAGAATAATATAAATTAAATTATATTATATATTTCTTTTAATATTTTAAATATTAATTTTATTAAAATTCTTTTGTATTATTTATAATACTTAATGATTCAATAAGGAGGGAGTTTAATATAAGTTATAAAAATATGAAAATATAAATATAGGATTTATAATTATTTATAATAAAACTATTATTCTGTAGCTATATCTATTAAAGTATTTTCAACTAAACCTATTACAGGTACAATTAATACAAACCATGCAAAATAGAAGAATGTTGATACTTGTCCAATAAATACAAAAGGTTCATTAGGATGTTGTGATCCAATCCACATTAAGATGAAGAAATTAAATACAAAGAACCAGAAAGCTACTTTCATAGCTGGTCTAAATTGGTTACCTCTTTGTCTTGAAACATCTACAATAGGTAATATTAATAAGATTAATAATGATCCAAACATAGCTAATACTCCCAATAATTTATTTGGTATTGATCTTAAAATAGCATAAAATGGTAATAAGTACCATTC
This sequence comes from Boletus hoseneyae, assembly GCA_038093175.1. NCBI lineage: Eukaryota > Fungi > Basidiomycota > Agaricomycetes > Boletales > Boletaceae > Boletus > Boletus hoseneyae. The sequence goes on from JBBPRT010000092.1 coordinate 15,926, forward strand.
TGGTACAATACTTGCAGGAGTACTCATAGGATTAGCTTCAATATAATTATCACTATGTCCTAATAAATTTGGATAATAGAAAACTATTACTGATAAAGCTAAGAAGAAGAAGAATATTGTTATAAGATCTTTAAACATATAATAAGGATGAATTGCATATCTATCACCATTTGATGATATTCCATTAGGATTATTTGATCCATGTGTGTGAAGAGCAATTAAGTGAGCTAAAGCTAAAGCTGCTAATAAAAATGGTAAGATGTAATGTAATGAGAAAAATCTATTTAATGTTGCATTAGATACTGAGAATCCACCCCAGATTAATTCTACTAAATCTTGACCAAAAACAGGAATAGCACTTAATAAATTAGTAATAACGGTAGCACCCCATAAACTCATTTGACCATAAGGTAAAACATAACCTAAGAAAGCGATAGCCATCATTAAGATTAAGATTATTACTCCTATTGACCAAGCTAATATTCTAGGTGATTTATATGAACCATAATAGATATTTCTACCTATATGTCCATATACAAAGATAAAGAAGAAAGAAGCAACATTAGCATGAGTATATCTAATTAACCAACCATTATTAACATCTCTCATAATATGTTCTACACTATTAAAAGCAAAATCTACATGTGGTTGATAATGCATAGCTAAGAAACATCCTGTTAAGATTTGAATTACTAAACAAGTAGCTAATAATGATCCAAAATTCCATAAATATGAGATATTTGAAGGTTGAGGTGAATCTACAATATAAGAATTAAATAATCTAAGTAAAGAGTGACTTTTAAGTAATCTCATAATAATTTATATTTATAATTATAAATTATATAATTAAATTTAATAATTATCTAAAATATTAGTAATAATTAAATTAGCAGTTATTATAAATCACTGACTAAAATATAATATTTTTATTATTTTAAATTTTAGGTTATATAAGATTATAATTTTTAAAATCTAATTTGTATTCACTGTAACAATAATTCTTCTTATTATTATTTATTTTTTTTTTTTAAGAATGAATTATAGATAATAATTGTTAAATATAAGCCCAAGAAGATTTGAACTTCTACGATTATCTCATCAAGATAACATTCTACCATTAAATTATAGGCTTTATTAAATATTAAAGCAATAATATAAACTTAAGTAATTATATTAAATTTTATTTTATGCACAATATACAGATATTTAATTAACTTCTTTTAATAATTTGATTAATATTTTAATAAAAAGACAAAAATTTACCTAATTAAACTTATAAATCTAGAATTGGAGGGATAATTAATATTTATATATAATATACTAAAATAAAATTAAGGAAATATAATTTAATAAGGGTCTACTATTAGTTAATTTTGTAATAATTATAGAATCTTTTTTATAATAAAGAAAAGTAGATATTAGAATTTTATTAAATTAGTAAGGTGCTATATCAAATGCTACTAATATACTAGGTACTAAAATAATAAAGGCTACAGCTATAGGTAATAAATTAATCCAACATAAAGAAATTAATTGATCATATCTTAATCTAGGTAAAGTAGCTCTGAATAAAACAAATAAGAAACAGAATATACATGTTTTTAAACCTAAAATAATAGATTGAAGATTTATAAATGAACCATTAACTATTATTTCTGGTAAATTATAGCCACCTAAGAATAATATAGCTGTTATACAACTAAATAAAACAATAGATGAATATTCAGCTAAGAAAAAAAATACAAAAGGAACTGAAGAATGTTCAGTAAAGAAACCAGCAACTAACTCAGATTCAGCTTCTTGTAAATCAAATGGTGTTCTACTTGTTTCAGCTAAAATTGAAATAAAATAAAATATGAATACTGGTAATAATGGAACTAGAAACCATATTGATTGTTGCACTTCAATAATAGTTGAATAATTAAATGAACCTGCTAATAAAATAATGATTAAAATAGCAGAACTTAAAATTAATTCATATGAGATCATAGCAGCAGTTGATCTTAAAGATCCTAAAAAGGCATATTTTGAATTAGCTGACCATCCTGCAAATAAAATACCATATACTCCTAATGAAGATAATGCTAATGTGTAAAATATTCCTAATGAAAAATCAAATAGTGTTAATCCTTGACCAAGTGGAATTATTGCCCATCCTAATAGACTAAAAATTAAAGTAGAAACAGGAGCTAAATAAAATAAAACTTTATTAGATTGACTTGGAATAACTGTTTCTTTCAAGATTAATTTTAAAGCATCCGCAAAAGGTTGTGCTATTCCATAATAACCTACTACAGTAGGTCCAACTCTTCTTTGGTGCGCAGCTAATTGTTTTCTTTCTATTATTGTCATAAAAGCTACTGATAATAACATAGGTAATATAACTGCTAATACATCAATTAAATTAATTAATATATTAACAATAGTTAATAAATAATTATTTATCATTAAGTTATTATATTTTATATATTATCATAATCTATCCTTAATTTTATATTTAAAAATATAAATAATAGAATAATTGTAATATAAGTATTTATAATTAATACTACAAACAATATGATCTAAAATCAAGATTAAGTTAAGTTAATATATATAAGTTTCTTACAAATTTAATTAAATAATAAATAAGTATAATTGATTATCCTAATTTTAAAATAATTAATTATATTTCTATAAAAGTTTTTTTACACTGTGACAATATTTTAAATCTAATTTAGATTTATATTTTTATTTATCCTCTTTTGGACTCGAACCAAAATTAACACTTTAGAAGAATGATGTTCTAACCATTGAACTAAGAGAATTTCTATATATTAGAGAGTTAAGAAGGAATTGAACCTTTCATTTATTAAACTTTGCAGGTTTACTACAGAACCATCTGTAAACTTAACCCTAATTTAATTTAATATCTTTATAGTATTATTTATTTTTATATAAAAAAAACAAAAAACAACAAAAAAATTAATTTAAAATTAAATTAACTACTTTTATATATATATTTATATTTTTTTTTCTTTAATAATTTATATATTTATTAATTTATATTTAAAGATAAAAGTGTAGAGATGTTTATCTCTACACTTTTATTAATTTATTAATAACTTAATCTTACAATAATTTTACTGTTTAAGAAGAAAAATACCTTTTTTAAAATTATATTATATTTAGTAAAGATTACTAAAGTTTTTAATAAGATTTTATAAAGTAAAATCTTTACAGTATATAATATACAGTATATAATATGAGCAATTTCTTTTTAATATTTAATTAATTTTATAATTAAATAAACCCTAATTATCTCATTTAACGATAAATAAGTTATATATTAAATAGAAGAATAAAATATAAATTATTATTTATCTTATACTTTATTTTAAATACTAAAGAGATTTAAAATCAGTAGAGATAGTTCATTAAAGAGCCAAATAAATAAGAAATATATAAATATATATGCCACAACTTATCCCATTTTATTTAGTAAATCAATTATCTTTTGCTTTATTAGCTATAATTTATTTAATTTTTATAATGTCTAAATCTGTTTTACCTTATTTTACATTACAACAAGTAATAAGAGTATATATTACAAAATTAGCTAATACTAATAAATAGTTAACAATAAAATAACTAAGTAAAGGCAAATTATATGTACTAAACCGATTCTAAGAATAACACGATTACCATTAACAAGATCACGTTTACCTATATATTTATTATTTGCATATATATTAAATTAGCTAATGTATTTTATATAGATTTTATACAAAGGTTCGCTTTTAACATTATTATTCATTTTAAGAATTATGTATAATCTGGTTAATAGCTAATAGAAACCTAAGTTAAAACTAGTTTTAACCTTAATTATAAATTTATTTAAGATCTCTCCGTATATATACCGAACCTAATAAATTATATCTCACGTGTGAACAAGAAAACAAATTAATTCTCTAACCCTCCTCCTTATTAAACATGATAATTTTTATCTTGATTGATCTTTCAAGGAAACTTTAATTTAGTAATCTTATTGGAAAGGCAATAATTCTATAATTAATTTGATAGTTTTATAATATTACCTTAATATTAATAATAATTTTTATTTTTAAAAGAGTTAAGCAATTTTAAATTTAAATGGTAGAAGATGAACTGGATTAATCGCTCCCTTTGGGTGGGAGAAGAAGCGTGTTCGAGTCGCGCCTACCATATTAAAGAATAAATTTTTTATTTTTGTTTTTTGTTTTTAATAAATTAGTATAAATAGAATTTATAATATTTATAAGGTGTTATGGCAGAGTGGTGATTGCGGGGTACTGTTAATACCTTATTCAGAGGTTCAATTCCTCTTGACACCTAAATAGATTAACAATTAAAAACCAATATTTAAACTAAAAGAAGTGAAAATATAAATATTATATATAATAATATAATATAACTTTGCAAACATGTTGAAATTTTGGTAAACAATCTCCTCTTAAGCAGGAGTGGAAGTAATTCCTTAAGAGTTCGAGTCTCTTTGTTTGTAATAGATGTTTCAATGATAGTGTTCATTTTTTTTTATATATAAAATCTAATATTAATTATATACTTACTATGCGATATAGTGTAAAGGTCTGCACGATAGTCTCATCAACTGTAAGTTTTGGTTCAAACCCAAAATTCGCACATTTATTTTATATTATTAATTTTAATAGGTCTTTTAGTATAACGGTTAGTACATTATCCCTTCACGATAATAGTACCAGTTCGAATCTGGTAAAGACTACAAAAGTAATTAATCTAATTATTATTAATTAACCTATAAATACTTTTAAAAAGTAAAACTTAATTTAGGGTATAATCCACAAATAATATAAAATTTATACTTTCATATTTGATTGTAATTAGAGGAATAGTAATCATTTGGAAAGATAAGGCAATTGCTAATTGTTCTGGGGCAACTCTTGGGTGTTCGAATCGCCTCTATTCCGATTTGTTACAAGTTAAAAAGAACATTTAAAATATTTAATAAAATTTTATTTAAATATTTATATAAAGGTATATATAAAATTATAATTATATATGATACAATATTTATATATATATTCTATTTTATAAAAAGGGCTTAATTGGTTTGTTTTTATTGTTAAAAACTAAAAAAGAAGTAAATTAATTTAAATTTGAATTGGCTATTTTCTACCAATGCTAAAGAAATTGGAACACTTTACTTAATTTTTTCAATATTTGCAGGTATGATAGGAACTGCATTTTCTGTACTTATTAGAATGGAATTAATGTCTCCAGGAGTGCAAATATTATCAGGAGATCATCAATTATTTAATGTTATTATTAGTGCTCATGCCTTCATAATGATTTTCTTCATGGTTATGCCTGGTCTTGTAGGTGGATTTGGTAATTACTTATTACCTGTTCAATGTGGGGCTCCTGATATGGCTTTCCCTAGATTAAATAATATTAGTTTCTGGTTATTACCTCCTTCATTAATTTTACTATTGTTAAGTTCTTTAGTTGAACAAGGAGCAGGAACAGGATGGACTGTATATCCACCATTATCTTCTATTCAATCACATTCAGGGGGTAGTGTAGATTTAGCTATCTTTAGTTTACACTTAGCTGGGGTATCATCATTATTAGGTGCAATAAATTTCATAACAACAGTATTAAATATGAGAACTAATGGAATGAGCTTACATAAATTACCATTATTTGTATGGGCTATTTTTGTTACTGCTATTTTATTATTATTATCATTACCAGTATTAGCTGGTGCTATTACAATGTTATTAACAGATAGAAATTTTAATACAAGTTTCTATGATCCAGCAGGAGGTGGTGATCCTGTGTTATATCAACACTTATTCTGGTTCTTTGGTCACCCTGAAGTATATATCTTAATTATACCTGGTTTTGGTATAGTTAGTCATATTGTTTCAACTTTCTCAGGTAAACCAATCTTCGGTTACTTAGGTATGGTTTATGCTATGTTCTCTATTGGTATTTTAGGTTTCTTAGTGTGGTCTCATCATATGTTTAGTGTAGGATTAGATGTTGATACTAGAGCTTACTTTACTGCAGCTACTATGGTTATTGCTGTTCCTACAGGTATTAAAATATTCTCTTGGTTAGCTACTTTATATGGAGGAAGTTTAAGATTCACTACACCATTAATCTTTACTTTAGGATTCTTAGCTTTATTCACAATAGGGGGGTTAACAGGAGTAATATTATCAAATGCTAGTTTAGATATTGCATTACATGATACTTATTATGTAGTTGCTCACTTCCATTATGTATTATCAATGGGAGCTGTATTTGCTTTATTTGCAGGTTTCTATTATTGGGCTCCTAAAATAATAGGTAGAACATATAATGAATTCTTAGGTAAAGTTCACTTCTGGACATTATTTGTTGGAGTTAATCTAACTTTCTTCCCTCAACATTTCTTAGGTCTTGCTGGAATGCCTAGAAGAATACCTGATTATCCTGATGCATTTGCAGGATGGAATGCTATCTCTAGTTTTGGTTCTTTAATTTCTGTTGTTGCTACTGTATTATTTGGTTATATTATTTATGATATTTTCGTTAATGGAAAAGAAGTAAATAATAACCCTTGGGCTATCCCTGCTTACTTCACATCATTATCACAATATGATAATGAAGCTGAATCAGCTAATACATTAGAATGGTCATTAGCTAGTCCAATACCATTCCATGCATTTAATATGTTACCAGTACAATCTTAATAATAATAAAATAATTATATTAATCAGGATTAATTAAAAATAAGGATATTTATCTATTTGTTAATTTTACATAAACAAAAATAATACTTATATTATTTATTTTGTTTTGTTTAATAAGTAATAGAGTATAGTACTAAATGTAACATTATTAATTACAATTATATAATTTAATCCCCTCCTTAAATAAAATATATACTAATTACATTATTATAATATTTGTTAGAATATTAAAGTATCATCTTTAATACTATTTAAATAAATAATTCTAATTTTGTTGATTAAAATTGGTATAAATAATTTAAGATTAAAAGAACAAGTATCTTAATTGTTAATTTTTTCATATAGATTAAGTATTTATTAAAACTAAGCACACAAAAAATAAAATTTAAATACAAAAATAATGTTATTAAATAATTTATTTATAAATTCTCCATTAGAACAATTTGAAGTAGTTAGTTTAGCTAGTTATAATTCACCTTTATTGTTTAATACATCTTTTACTCTTACAAATTCAGCTTTATTTACAGCATTAGTATTATCTCTTATTTTATTTATACATCAAAATAGTGGAAAAGATAAAACTAATTTAAACTTTAATAAAAAAATGAAATTAATACCAAATAAAGAAAGTATCCTATTAGAAAGTTTATTTGCAAGTATTAATACTATAGTAAGAGATCAAATAGGTAGAGAAGTATATTTACCATTTATCTATTCTTTATTCTTATTTATTTTATGTTCTAATTTAGTAGGTAATATACCTTATACATTTACTATTACAACCTCAATAGCAGTTTCAATAGGATTATCATTTACTATCTTAATAGGTGTTACTATTTTAGGTTTATCTATTCATAAAATTCACTTTTTCTCATTCTTTATTCCTTCTGGTACACCTTTAGCTTTAGTTCCTTTATTAGTTTTAATTGAATTAATTAGTTATTTAGCTAGAGCTTTTTCATTAGGTATAAGATTATTTGCTAATATGGTAGCTGGTCACACATTATTAAAAATCTTATCTACATTCTTATTTAAAATGTTCTCAGGTGGATTAATAATATTTGTATTAACTTTATTACCATTTACTTTATTCTTAGCTATAACAGGATTAGAATTAGCAGTATCATTTATCCAAGCTTATGTATTTGTTCTTCTAGTATGTTCTTATATTAAAGATGCTATCGAATTACATTAATCTTAAGTTTTATTTATTTTCACCCCTCCGAATATTTATTAATTTTTTAAAAATTAATATAAATTAAATCTATTAATTATAATTTAAAAGAGAGTTTAGAAATCTAAAACTGGGATTTAAACTTAATTGTGTATTATTATAACTTAACCTTTTTAGTAATAACGCATGACAAATTTAGGAAAGTTCAAGGTATTAATTAATAACTATTAATAGTTATTAATTTCAATCTAAATAAAGTTTTAGTGCAAAATACGAAGTAATTTGATGGAATTCTTAGAGAAAATATAAAATTAAATTAAATATAATATAAAATCTAACACTAAAGTTTGTTTAATTTTTATATTTTTACACATAATTTAAATTTTGAAATATAGAAAACCCTTTATTTAACCAGGTATAAACATTAATTAAAAAATAATTATTAATATATTAGATCAATCAGAAAAATTTACATTAACAAAAACTGTCTTATAGATATTTATTCTAACTCATTAATACTAAGTTATTTTAATTTATTCTCTTATTATTTAACTTTTTAACTGAAATAGTTCAACGGTAGAACGTACCCTTCATGATGGTAAAACAAAGGTTCAATTCCTTTTTTCAGTAAACAATAAATAAACTTAAAAAAAAAAAATAATTATTCTAATATTACATATTAGATATATATTTTTTATTTTAAGTTTATTAATAATAAAACAAATATTAGTTCTTTATAAGGGTAGAATCGGAGACTCGAACTCTGAACATCGTCGCCACAAGACGTCATTTTAACCAATTAAACTAATCCTACCTCTTTTATGTTTTTTTATTAATTATTTCATTTTTGAATTTTTAATTTTAATAATTTTTCAATAAAAAGATAAAAGTATCGATGACAATATTGTATCACATCAAATAATTATTAAATAATTAATGAGTATTTTAAAGGGGTTATTAAGGATTACTAGCAAATTTATATAAAAGGAGGCTCCATAGCCAAAAGTCTACATATTAGTTAAGTAAATAAAATTGTATTAAATATAATTTTATTATACCTACTAAAATTACGAGATGAGACAATCCTAAGGGAAACCTTTTTATTCTAACTTCCTGAAGTAAAACATTTCAATAAGGAAAGGAAAGGAAATCAACCGAGACTCCGAAAGTAATGGTGAGTGAAATCGGATTAGCCAGAATCTAACCTATAATAACAAATTATCACTATAACATTAAAGTAAACTTAATAAATGATTTTAACTTATAGCTTGTATAATTAAAATCAAATTAA
>JBBPRT010000093.1:0-25104 GCA_038093175.1 Boletus hoseneyae
ATTGAACACGATGCATCGCTCACCCGTGAGTGCCAGTGGCGTCTCCGCTATTCAGCTGGTGCGATCGCTTACTGCTCCATTTTGTATAGGTCTTGATACAGCGCTGCAGCCCAACCAAGCGGTGAACCACCCGCCTTATGTCGAGGAACTTTTCACGTTTGCTACTGGAAAGGACGCCGACGGACACCCGCTTTTCACTATCAAAGATCTGTCTCGCATTCTGGGGAAGCGTCGGGCAGAGTCCAAGGCAAGAAACAAAGCGTACAGCCTCCGACTCCCTCATAGGCTCTTTAGCAGTGCCAAGTACGACACCTATAATCTATTCTCTCCTGTGACGGGAATTAACGCCAACCTTTGCATCGGTATAGCACGTCGACGATCCCAACTATCTTCGGAGGTCGGGCGGACGATCTCAAGGTGATTTTCACGGAGGAACGGCTCCCTGACGGATGGGAATCACGAGTCCGCAAGCCCAACGGGCTAACGATCTTTAGGCTTAACTTGACCACCTTCCCGATCGAGTTTGGCATCCGAGAGGCTGACTGGGCTGTCGATGCGAAGCCTGCAACTAGCGCTGCTAACGAAGCTGCTCAGGAAGTGGTTTAAGGATTGGAGGGTGATGACGTAACGACCAATAATGACCATACCATGCTCTTTCGCTGCGACTCTCATGATGAATCCTACCACCATAATCGATCTTTCTCATCCACTCGTTGAGCCAGTTCCATGTTATCCAGGGGATCCCGAGTTTAAAATGAGCCTCGCGTGTTGCTTCCCCCTCACCTCTGAATCCAAAGAAGCAGTTGTCCGTGTGCATGCGCTCTCACTCAGTACTCACACGGGCACGCACATCGACGCTCCTTTCCACTTCTTTCCATCCGGTCAGAAACTGCACGAGATTCCGCTCGCGCAGTTCGTCGGCCGTGCGGTCATTCTAGACGTCCGACATCTCGCGCGCGATCGGGGCAGGATCGGCTGGGCGGACCTCGCTGCGGCAACGGCGCTATCACGCATTGGCTCACGCACAGATGGCAAGGCGGATATCGTACTACTCTGGACGGGCTGGGACGTCCACTGGGGTACGCCCACATACTTTGCACATCCCTATTTCTCGCGGGACGTCGCCGTCGCGCTGCGCGACCTCGGTGCAAAGATCGTCGGCGTGGACGTGCTCAGCCCGGATGAAACACCTGAGGAGAGCAAGAACGGAGAGAGAGAGGATGCGTGGGGGATGCATGAAACACTGCTTGGTCGCGGAATGCTCATTTGCGAGAATTTGAGGGGGCTTGGGGAGTTGAGTGGTGGGGAGGAGGAGACGTGGGTCAGTTTGATGCCGTTGAGTGTACACGATGCAGATGGTGCACCCGTGCGAGCATACGGCTGGAAGCAATCCTGAACCAAAGACCTTGTTTGTTTCTGTTTGCGTTTGCCCCTAGGACCGAGTCGTCCATACCAGATGAGCACGGTACTCGTAGCTGGGTTTCTACTACTAGTTTCTTATTCGAGTGCGTTCGCTTCTTTGAGGCCACCGCATTATATGACTTATTAACACCTTCAGGTCATTTTGGGATGAGGTGTACTGCGCCTTCATGTCAATGTCAGTGCACAAATACACTGACGAAGCATACCCGAAAAAGCGGACAAGCACACTTTGCCTAGCCGGGATCTCAGTACAATGTTCGCTTGAAGTGGCGTTAGTCTCACTCAGCCACTGTGGACAATAGTGTCCACAACATAATATCCACATCAACATTGTGGGGTATATAAGGGCGGAGTGATGTTCAGAACGATCGTCCGTCTCGTCAAGCATGATCATGCCTACTGCGACAGAAATCACTCCTCCCACCCAAGCTCTTTCTGTGTGTCCTCTTCACCAACCCCGAGCACTGGTACTGATGAGTCAATGTTGCACAGGACACCCCAGCGCCAAAGAAAATGTTCGGCCTCACAGATGTACAACCAAAGCAAGCTTTCTCCCCAGCCAAGTCTTGCCACTGCGAACTGGAACTCTTGTTTTCCTCAACGGCGCCATGTCCTCCCGCATCATCTGTGCAACTCCAGCTTCCATCAACCACCGACTCGCCACAAAGCGGAGAGGCAGAGGATGAATACACCCTCAGCGCCTACGGTGATATCTCTCTTGGCGAAGTCATAGTTCCCCCTTTGCCTTCTCCGCGCCACGACGCCGGCATTTTGCAGTCGAAAGCTCCCCAGCCCCACCTCCGCCTCAAAGTGCGGCGGCCGCCCATGCCAAAGCGTCGACTGAGCTATGTCTACGTCCCGGATCCATTGCCTCACACCCGGGGCATCGAGTCCGATGAGCGTTGGCCGGGCAGCCCCAGACCTATCGTAAACGTGAGTGGCCCCGTCATAACGCGCCTTTTGTTGCTCACGACTCTTTTGAATACCCTCTCAGAGTTCATCATGGTTCCATCATCAACCACTTGTAACCCCACTTCCTGCCCGAGTCGATCCCACGAGCCCTCGGACGCAGGGAAATAAGCCAGTAAAGAACGGTGCACCAAGCCTCGAGAGACTCGCTGACGAGTTGTTACCCCGTTCGCCTTCCATTCGATTGTCGCCACCAGGCTCACCCGCTAGTCAGGCGCTCAGCCTGCCGCAAGAGACACACGGACAGCAGAGTGGTGTGCAGAGGGGAGGGAAACTACCAAAGGCGAATGATGCCGCGGTGAAACTGCCACAATCCCCACCAGCACCTGTTCGTCCACAAGATAAACCTTGGCGAACCAGACTCCCTCCCCGACCTCCAATTCCACAGTGGGATATATAGCTGGCGTGCAATGAAGTATCGTGTAATTCCGGGGATGGTAAACGATATGGATTCTCAATACTTGTATCAAACATTCAAAACTTGGCTGCAATCTCTACTTGCGATGAACATTATTTCCGATGGAGCGATCCGCTATGATTGAAAAGCACTGAGCCCGGTAGCCCAAGTACATCGTAACGGCGGATCGAAATAGAGGGGACGATCACGCTTGTTGCTGTGCTTTAAATAAGGAGCTTCAATTGCTGGAACTGGACATTGCTGTTCTCATTGACCGACTCCGACGGTGAAGCTGGGCATGATTATTTACCGATTTTCTGAGAGCCTCACATGTAACATCACTGAACTGGTTCTTTTCGGTCGTATGAGGGTGGGTTGTGTTCGAGTTTGAGTGTACGACGGCAGGCCGTTAATTACAGTTCACTATCGTAACTTTTTTTTCTTTAAGTTAGTAGCGGGATCTCAAATAAATAATAGTGACTCGTCAGTATGGGATGACAAGATTCTTTGGCTCGGCACAGAAACCGCCGTTCAAGGCATCTCCAACCACTTGGCCAAAAGCTTTGGGAAGTTGGGCGTTCCGAGACCCGTCACAGGGTCCCAACCCTCGCTCGTGTCGAAGCCAAGCGTGCCACAGCCCGGGTTGGTACCGTTAGTGATATCATTGAAAGCACTGGAGAAGTTGGCGGCGTAGATCTTGTCGTTACGTCAACAGGACTCATCACAAACGATGAAAAAAATTACACTCACGAGAGGGTTAATGAATCCGATGGGGGACTTATTTTGTGCGATGCGTGCATCATTCACCATTGTGAGTATGGCTCCCACGACGGGGGCAGAAGCAGAGGTACCGTACACAAGGGTGAATTTGCCGCCGACCTGACAAGGCATGTACACAGGTAAGCAACGCGGCATCTCGAGGGATGAAACTACTTTACTTACCGCGACCACGTAGTTTGCACCATTCGCGGAGATGTCAGGGTATGCACGAGACTAGACGCACCAGCATACATAAATTGGACAGATGAATAGCACAACCAACCTACCTGTCCGGTAGAGTTCCAGATACTGGGGGGGTATGGAGGAGGGCTATTCTTCAAATAAGAGCCGACAGCCTCCTTCTGATAATCGGGAATCCGAAAGTAGTTGCTAAATCCACCACTAGAGTAGATGAGCGTTTCGCATGCATCTTCTTTGTCAGCCGTGGTCTTTCCAGGGCTGAGTTGCGTTGCGCCGACTGCAGTGACGTAGGGGCAAGTACCAGGAAAACTCGGGTTGAAAATTGTACCATTCTTAGTCAGGGTGCCTACGCAGAGCATCCAGTCAGAATGTGCATTTCGGCAAAGGAACCGACAATACCATCTGGGTTCAGACAAGTACCCCCGTTTCCCGCGACCCCATTGTCACCGGAACTGTACAGAAAGGTGACACCCAGGAGACCAAGCTTGGCGTACTCCGCACACTGGCGTGTCGCATAAGAAACTGTCAAGTCAACCTCGTTGTATCCATAGGAAGTGGAGATCACGTTGGCGGGTTTGACCGTCCCGCAATCCCGACCGTTATATCCGCCAGGCTGGGTATCGGGGTAAATACCATCTTGATTCGGGTCGTCGCCAGCACAATAGCTACTATCGAATGCATCAAGGAAGTTGTTAAAGGATGCACCTGTTCGCGGTCAGACAACAAGAACGTCATAAATAACAAGAGTTCAGACCTTCGACCAGGTCACCAACCTGGTACAATGTGACTGGTTGCTTCGCAGTGACAAGATTCATGGCATACTCGAGATCGAGATCGGGCTCTCCGTTGATACTAAAATTATGTCCCTCGCTCAATAATGCACCTGGTTAAATATGTTACCTCGCACGGAGTTGGGCCAACGTGTGGGTGCAGTATACACACCTCCATCTATAGAGACCATTTGAGGGCTGACACCAACAAGATCCGCGGAGAAGTTCTTGGCGAACATATCGAGATCGGATTGAAGATACGATTGCGGGGTATACTCGACTAGGCGCTGCCTCAAACAGAGATCGCTCGACAACATCACCATACTCACCGATACCATAGCTGTTCCGGTCGCCGGAAAGCGGGTCATAGTTGAACTCATACAATGCACGGAGACAGGCTGGGGTGATATGTGTATCACAATCACCGAGTTGGTCCAAGTCCAGCACTTCTCCGGTCGTCTTCGGACTGTTTTTAAGCCCAGGCAAACTAACGGGCCTGGACGATGGACTGCCATCAGAACGCTTGGACAGCTTGATGTCAAAGTGAACCGTAGGGGTCACAAAGTCGACGTGCGGCGCCAGGTGTTCAGGAAGCTGGTAGCTTTCACATGCTGAGGTATCATGGCTTCCGTCATAACATACACTTTAACTGAGGTATGTCTCACTCACCAACATGTTCAGTACCAGTTTCGTGTCCATATACATTGTAGCTTGTGTGCAAGAGATCCTCCGCTTCCTGGACGGTTGCTTTGAATTCGAGCCAGCCCCCGGACGCGGAACGCGCGATCCGGTCTGGGTCGACTCCACTTTCGATCAGCCAGTCCCGAACGGCACCGACGGTTTGGTGACTTGGTGCAAAGGTCATGGCGACTTTATCAGCCGACCAGTGCTTTCCGTAGTTGGGAGAGTCAGGATGAGAGACATCATAAAGGTATTCCTCGAGGTTCTCCATGTTGGACTGTGTGAGCGCAAAACGGAGGGGAATAACAGCAGACCCATCGTGTTTGCGGGTTATGCTCCACCCTGGCGGGATGTTCGAGCGCCGCTCATGCGTGACCCAGCGGGAGAGTGTTGGGTCCGAGCTGGCAGCAAGACCAAGAGACAATAAAACGAATGAAAGGAGAAAAGAGCGCATAAGTGAGGGAGATGACGGGTACAAAACTCAGATTTTTATACTGCCAATGCTGGCATGTGTTAGCGATACCGGTGCACTGGCACGGCGAGTGGATCAGCCGACAACTTCCCTGAGACAATACGTACGTCACTGACAGCATTATGATCGGTGCTAGCGCTCACTAGTCACTACTCAACCACCCGGAAGGTGAGTAAACTTGTCTCCCCGAGAGCCATACAGGACCCAAGACACGACGGCAGCTGATCATCTTTGCACACCTTAGGCCCTGACAACTTCAAGACAAGGCTTCCACTAGCACCGGTAGTTGAAATTGAAACATCCCGAAACTTGAAGGATTTCCATCGTCGGTAGGTAACGATGACGGGCATGTCAATGGTGCACTGGCAGATGATCCAGGGCAATGCTGTGCTTCAAGTTGAAGCGAGCAGCAGTTAAATCCGGACTGCCATCTAGCTTGGCTCATAAGATGAAACTCTCAAGCGCAAGCAAGAGCTTACCGCACTGCACTGCCCTTCTCGAACCTGGTGCACGGTGGCTCTGTCAATCGTGACGGCTGTTCAAGCTCAAGTTCGACAGTTCGACCGGTCGGTTGAACGGGTTGATCAATGCCTTTGCCGTAATTCCACGACACCTTGGTCATTCTGTTTCATCTTCCTGACGAGTTGACCTGATAGATTGTAACCCCCGACTTTGCCAATGAGTGTTTGTAGTGCTTCATCGAGGGATGCATTCGAACCAGATAGAGTATGTACTCCTTTGATAACCCAACGCATTTGCATCATGAATAGGTTTCTATACTTTATACATTCCATGTACAATACTTTCACGCGGTAAGACATTCAACCACTAAACAGTACATAGTTGAAAAATACAAACAGAAAGAAAAGTGCCAGTCTAGTCAGCCGGTAATGTTTGAATAAACGAATGCTCGTAAATCATGTCAGCAGGCAGTACTTAACATATCCACGCAGCCTTTGAGTCATGATGCATGATGGTCGTCGTATATGGAGAATCCTAGCATTGCAGTCCCTCGAACCATTATTCGTCATCAATCATGCCTTGCTTCGATATCCCCGATAGCCTCTGCGAGGGTATCATAGAATGCATCAGGACCCAACAATCTAACAATTCCCGCGTTCTCAAACACCTCTCGGATCCCGAGTTGGAGGTGCGCAATATACAAGTGAACGCCTCGGTTCTGAATCGATGATAGAAAAGTCAACGTCTCTAAAACGGAATTGATATGCAGGAGCGTGTTGCGTCCTCACCTTGTACGACTCCAACAGCTCATGGAAGATTTGGACAGCCCTTGACATTTGATGAGTCAGTAATGGAATAATAACAAGCGAACGCATGACACGTACGATGCGTCGCAGTTGTCAACATCCGCCATATGGAAGACCAACACACCAGGGGGTTGTCTCCTGGGTTCTTCAGATGGGTGCGCGTGGTGAGCACCATACAGCTCAAACCTCCGTAATCGTCCTAACGGCAATGTTAAATTGGCGCAGTATGGCTAGATGACAGTACACACCTTTCAGTTGAGAGCTATTGGCTGAAGTAATGTAAACAAAGGTTAGATCGTCATGACTACCCCACGCACCGAAATCAAGGCTCTCCCGAATGCGTACGACCAATGTCCCAGGAATGTCCTCGGTCTCGCGGACATTAGTCATAGGTCGCCATTGATTTGTACCAGGAACACGGCCCTACGTCGCATCGCCGGTCAGCTAGTTCAAGGTATGAAACCTGGCAGCTTACCAGCACGGTCATGCGCGTTTTTGACGCCCGCCGGACAACAAGCAGGAGCGCTATAATCAAACTGACAACGATACCGATCTCGACGTTCCAGACGACAGAAAGAGTGAACGTAATGAACATCATCACCAAATCCATCCATGCTCCGATCCTAGTGTCAGACTCTCAAACTGGTTGCACTTGTCTGAACGACAACGACGTACTTGTAATAGTATACAAAATCATGTGGAACCTCGGCACAGAGGGTCATGGCGAACAAACATATACTGTGGGGACAGCAGTCAGATCGGACCACACAATGATGCGGGGAGAACAAGACAAACATAGAAGCCAGGACACATTTGGGCAAGAAGTAAAGAGTAGGAAGGAGGAAGAACGTTGCTAGAAGGACAAGCCCCGCGGTGATGAGCGAAGCCAGCTGCGTTCTGGCACCGATATCGCCATTAATCCGAGATCTGTTATCTTGTGAGTTTTATTGTCCGAACAGCTACAAACTACGAACCTAACAATTGAACCGAAAGCAGGAAGGGTGCCTGGAACAAATGATCCAACAAGGTTGGCCGCGCCCAATGCAACTAGCTCGCGGTTCGGACTAATTTGGTGACCAAAGCGGTCCCCGTTCTGCTTCGCAGCCACAATGCTATCCAAAAAACCGATAACTGTAATGATACTGCGAAGTCCAGCAATTAGCTATCGGCTTGACATAGGCCGAAGAAGCTTACATTGCCGTGGATGTTGTGCCGCGCAGCAGCGAGTACGTGTGTGACCCCATAGGAAACTTGAAAAAATGTTTGCCAGTCGAAATAGGCACAGAACCGAGAATCGCGACGCCTTCTTGGTCCCAATTCAGCTCATCGGATATCCCTAAAAGACTGTTAGAATGCATTGGTATCATAAGCATCGCTGGAACTTACATGTGGAGGCGACAACGACAAGAAGAACCTCAGGAACCCGATAAATCCACCAGGTTTTTTTGAAAGATTCCTTGAAAAGTCTGAGGAAAACCAGGATGAAGAATGCCCCAAAACTGATGAGAGTTGTCAATTTGTGAGAGTGTGTCCAAACATTTCTGATAAGAAAGAGTATCTTGTCCAAGGTCGTTTCAGGACGGAGGTGGTTTTCCAGCGCAGCCAAACCAAACATCGGGACAAGTTGCTCACTGAACGCGATATCAACGTCTGTATAGTGACCAAAAGGAACCATACGCACACGGTTATCACAACGGCGACAGCAGTTACGAATCCCCGGAGAAGGGCACGGCTGAGGACAACGTCCAAAAAGCCGAGGCGAAGGAAACCCAGAAGGAACGCAAATAATCCGACCTGTGAGTTGGTGTACCTAGCGCCCCAATGAGGTTATTAGGAAATCATACCTGGAGGCCTATTGCGGTGGCAACGGCAACGCCCAGTTTGTCTGGAGAAGAATCGGGGTACATGTGCCGATACTCGGTGACGGCTTGACCGACAAGCAACGACAGAGCAGCTTCTGGTGCCACGTTGAGTTGTCTTGAGGTTCCAAGCAAACTGTAAGCGATAGGAGGTATAGAAGCTGAAAACTGGCAGGGAAAAATAACATCAAGTTGGTCATGGACGAAATAATTGGTACTTACAAGACCAGCAGTTGGACCAATCTTGGCTAACGAGGTACCGTAACTGACCGACTGGGGTATGAGCATAGCAGCGAGTGATATGCCGGCGAGTACATCGCCACCAAGGCTGAACTGGAATAAATGGCAGTTTTGTGAGGGAACACCGGGAGGGCTCACAGAGAGAAGGAATAGTCAGGGATCCATGCAGTTGAAGGAACGTAGTATCGCACTCTCCTTGCAAATTTGGAGTCACGCATATTTGTGCGCTTGATCCCCTGGAGTGCTGGGAAGATGACTAGGTTGTGAGGTAGACGGAAGAGCAAACAGAGACTCACCCACGGTCGAGGCCGCGTCTGCAGCAGGTGTATTTGCACCGTACTGAGGTGGACCAGCTTCGGGATCATTTCGGTTGAGAAGGTGTGTTCTCTCTTGTGCACGCACTAATTCGCGAAGTGAGGATATGGAGGTGGCGGTAGATATTGTGTTGAATGGGGTGTCACTTGGAGGCAAGTAGGCACTCATTTCTACACGACCACCTTGAAGATGGTGGCACTCCACCAACACGAAAGTTCCGTCGGATTCAGGACGCGGCAATTAAATGTCTGTCACGTGGCATCGGCGTAGACCGTCGGACTCGGAGTCTCGGACGAGTCACGACAGGCACTCAGAGTGGAGGCGGTGTATCAAACAGGCTGAATCAGACGATAAGTACGTGTTATCATGGCTCATGGCACTATTTTCGCAATGAGCTCGTGCTGCGATATCGTGTGATAACGGTCTCTGAGAAGCCTCCTGGCGCTGATTGACCCAACTTGGGTGACACACCCAACATACTCGCCACTAAGACCAAACAATGCCAATCACTACCGGTTAAAAGTAGTTAGCGCTGACAGTTCACAACTCTTCCCTATCTGTCATGTCCCAGTTCACCGTTGTTCTTCTGGCGGTGTCGCTGGCCTCGTCAGCGCTGGCTTCCCCTCTCTCTACCTCTCCTTACACTTCCCAACGTCGTCCTTACCTTGGTGTCGCACCCCTCGTTGAGGTCGAGCACGTCCATGGCACTATCAACAACTCATACATCGTCGTATTAAAGGATGATATATCCCCCTCCTTGATGCAGAACCATCTCCACTTCTTGCAATCTGCACACCACTCCGATTCTCTTCTTGGTGACAATGTCGCCTCCGGACTACGCCACGTCTATGATACCCACATCAAAGGCTATGCTGGACAGTTCACGGACGGAGTTCTCGACCAAATACGTAGAATGCCCGAGGTTGATTTCATAGAGCGTGACCAGATTGTCCACACCACCGACGACGTCGAGCAGCTCGGTACCCAGAAAAGTGCACCCTGGGTATGCACATCTTTCTCCCACTGTTTCCTACTCTAATTTCGCTATCGCAGGGTCTCGCTCGTATCAGCCACAGGGAGAAGCTTACCTTCGGTACTTTCACAAGCTACGTGTACGATTCAAACGGCGGTGCGGGGGTGGACGTTTATATCATCGATACTGGTATCAACGTCAACCACATAGAGTTTGAGGGCCGTGCTTCCTGGGGGAAAACTATTCCAACCGACGATGTAGATGAGGACGGCAACGGTCACGGTTCACACTGTGCCGGTACGATTGGGTCTCACAAGTATGGTGTTGCCAAGAAGGCAAACTTGATTGCCGTCAAAGTTCTTGGCTCCAATGGTAGTGGATCCATGGCCGATGTCATCGCCGGTGTTGCATGGGCTTCGCAACAGGCTCAGCTCAAGGCCGAAGCTGCCCGTGCTGAAGTCGCTGCTACTGGCAAGACTGCTCACAAGGGTTCAGTCGCCAACATGAGTCTCGGAGGGTCGAAGTCACCATCCTTGGACACCGTCGTTGACAGATCCGTCGATGCTGGCCTTCACTTTGCCGTCGCGGCTGGTATGTGAATCTCGTATAATACCTCATTTTATATACTTACACCATACAGGTAACGACAACAGGGATGCTTGCAAGTATTCCCCCGCTGCTTCTCAGAATGCAATTACTGTTGCAGCTTCTACACTTGGTGACGAGCGCGCTTACTTCTCCAACTTTGGTTCATGCGTGGATGTCTTCGCGCCCGGTCTCAACATTCTGTCCACTTATACCGGTTCCCCAACGGCAATTGCCACGCTTTCGGGTACCTCCATGGCATCGCCTCACGTTGCTGGCTTGGTCGCATACCTTCTCTCCATCTATCCTTCCGTGACCTTCGACCCATCCATTCCTCTCCAATTCATTCCCGAGTCACTCAAGGTTGAAGAGTCATATGCTTCATTCTACGCCATCGCTCGCGCAGCACTTCCTTACTGGATCGCTCAATACCTTCCAGCACCTGAATTCTTCGCCCCAGTTCCACAGGGCCCGGTGACCATGACTCCTGCTCAGTTGAAGGAAGCTCTCAAGGCGCTTTCGACTCGCGGTGCCATTACGGACGCCCAGGGGTCACCTAACTTGTTGGTATTTAACAATGCCACTGCCTAAGGAATTTGGGCGGCCGTTCCTTTTTGGTACTACTTTATGCTATATTGTAGTGATCCACTAGGATATCACCGATCTACTCTGCTCTAGCAATGTAACATGGAATCCTGAGTATTTTGAATAGAGTGCAACTGGCGGTTGTGTGAATCTTCTGGTATTAATGCTGCTTGAATGCGTGGATCTGAGATATCAAGGAATGCATCCTTGTTCATGCTTGCAAGCACTAACTACTGTCATCCAGTTGGTATGATGTGCCATTATCCGAGGGGTAGTATCTAGAGTGTACTGTGTATCAACCCAGAGTAGTTTCCTGACAAAGGGATGCTGGTCCCCCAATGCTGATTCTGAAATCTGACCTGCAGACTTGTTGATGTAATGAATGAGATCACACCCAGTGTGCAACAATGTAGGCTTCCTGTCTCAGCGCAGCGACAGCCTCCGCATCCGAGTCCCGATCTGCCTGCCACGCCCGCAGCTCAACCGCCCTCGCGATCTCGTGCAAGGTTGCCGCGCACCCTCTGTGTGCTGCAGGGAATGCCCCAAGAAGGCTGCGATGCAGAAGTAGAGTGTCCAGGTAGACGCCATTCGTCGTCTGAAATGCGTTTGCGGCGGGGTAAGGGTACGGAGACGGGCAGAGGACGGGGGATTCTGGGGCGAGCGAAGCGAGGATGGATTGGAGGAAGTGGCATCCGGGGAGCTGGGAGGAGTGGTCGATGGTGTACAAGGTGGGTGGGGTGTCTGTTGTGTGGGGTTGGTCGGAAGAACTGGACTTTGAGCTTGATGACTCCGATGCGTCGGACTACATGGAGGAGGTGAGAATGAGTGGGAGAAGGGGGGAGAGGGGGACTTGCATGGTACGCCGGATCCTCTGTGCTTGCATCGTGCTCGTTTGCACTTTGCGATGCATGTGGGACATAGCCCACCGTGTCTGTCTCGGGAGCCTTTCTCCAGTGATCGTTAGCGATAGCGTGTGGCACTGGATCGGAAGTGACTGACCTTGAACTTGCCCTTTGTTAGAGACATTGCCTGCAAAAGTTGACAAAGATCGAGCTCAGACTGATAAGCCTGGAGCATGGTGAGGAGAGTGAGTCATCCAGCGACAGACAACTCACTGGAATCCCGAATTCGTGTCCTTGGTCATATCCCAGGGCGACCATGGGTCCGGCTGAAGAAGCCATCTCGATATCCATCGCGGCCATGACTTGGGTGTTTGGAACAGAGAGTGGAAGGGGGGAAACTAAATGACAGAGATAATCTGTTTGACGAGTCATGCGTTACTATACCCTTTCCAGTATTTGTAGCCCCGCCTCGGAACGACATGCGTCATTGGGCACTTTGCCTCGTGTTTGCGGCGTGACCCAAGTACAGGCGTCTCGGGGATAGTGCCTCGTTCTGGAGCGAACGGTACAACGTGTCTCAGCCGGCAATCAGGCGAGGCTCTTTCGCCTGTAAGTAGAAGAAGCATAGAGTCGAGGCCAGGGTGGTGGGGATGGGATAAGAGACCAATCGCCCTGGCTAACTTTGGACAACGCAGCGAACACACCCCATGTGTCTACGCGACACCTAGGCACTACACTCGTCCCGCTTCTACTTCTGTGGTCCACGAAGCTGAAGCGTGTCGGGCCAACGTGTACACCGCGGTCCTGAAGAAGAGACAGTCAGCATAATGCACAAAGATGTCACTTTATGGATAAGAGAACAAATGACTCAGAGAGAAGATTTAATGCCCGTCTTGGTGACGGGGAGATCATGCAGAAGCGTCTCAAGGACCCCCTGTCAAACATAAACTGCAAACCGATACAGCAAATTTCATCTTTGTAGTTTCGAGAGCTGAAGGTGAAACAACCGTCAGACTCACAGGGACGTCATGATGGCGATAGTCTAGGCCATCTTCGCACGATGGCAAGTAAGTACTAGCTGGGGCTGTCCCATGGCATAACGTTCTGCCAGCGTTCCAAAGGCTTGGCAAGTAAATGCTATGACGGGCGGGTTCACATGGCGGTGACAGCGTGTGCTCCAACGAGTACATCTTTGGCAGCCTCAGTTGGAGCATCATATTGAACCAACTCTCTGGTCAGTTTCTCCTTTCCAGCCTGCACGTCAAAACATCTAAACACTCTAGGTTGTGCTTATTCTTCTCCCTGTAGGCTTCCGGTAGCTGTCTGGTGGAGCCACTTACTACAAGTTGGATCTTCGTAACCATGCATGACCACCCGAAGCATGCAGGACACGGTGTGGAAGAATCGTATTCTACTCCACGTAGGTCATGTGAGTTTGGCTCCGAACAACACTATGACATGCTCGCCTTTAGTGGTACACGAAAACGACCGCATCGGAGGCGCAAGCGCAGGAAATCCGAATTCTGGCGATCATGATGTCGACGAAGCACAAGCCAATTCCGATTTATTAAACATCTGGATGCAGCGGCTGCAGGTTCTCACCATCGTGGTGAGTCAACCCGATATACCTAAATTATTCTATCTTTATGTCGCTCTTTTTCTTTTAGACTACCTTTCTGGCATCCATGGACGGGGAGATGTTCTCCCTGACCGCTCTCAATACACAGATTGGACTTCCTCTAAGTACGGCTTATCGTCAACTAGTATATTCTTGTCTTGCGGGAGCTTTGATCTTCCACATTTGTGCAGGTGGGTGTCTCCCGCATTGGCATTCTTGCTACCTCAATCCATGTTTAGCTCTACTTGGTTTTATTGCGTCATTCGTGTTGTTCCGCTACCGGATCGTCGAAGACATTACGAAGGTCGGAGCCATCCAATCGTCAGATTTGGACACAGCTCAACCAACACAGCGTCCTTCACGAAGGACTGTACTAGAGCCAGTGCTCTCCACACGCTGGTTCGTAACTTTCCTACGACGGGCGGACAGACTGCGGTTCCTCTCCGTTTCCCGATCCTCTCGGTCTTCTCCGCCACCTCCACTGTCTCTTCTAACGAATTGTTACCACACCACTCTTTGCCTCGCCGCAGCTGGATTTGTGTTAGCACTCACCGGGATACTAACCTATATATGGGCTGGCTTGCCAACCCCGGTTGGTATCTTCTCTACCATCTGCCTGGGTATTGGTATCAGTGCGTGTGTGTGGGCGATTGCCTTGTAGGGTGCGGGTATCGTCTGCCGTGTAGAGAAAAAGCTTTCACTTGGGGTTTTATGTCTTCACAAACAGAGTTGCGGCTGGTCTTTGTTCTACTAAATGCGGTCAAGACTTGGCACGAACATGACTGTTTATGGCGAACGTGGTGTTTGCTGCTTTCTCGTCTTCCCATTGCGGGCCCGGCGCCCTCAAGGCACTAAGCTTATATATACATAGTGCCTGCCAGTGATGCTGGGTCTGTCTTCTCACACTTCTGTCCTTCTTAATAACTTGTTCGCAGCGAAGGTGCTGCGTACAGCTCCGAGGCCGCCGTGCACATGATCTTTGCATCCAATTATACTGTCTTGCGAACTCGCCCACGCATTGAAGGGGACCGCTAAAACTGGTTTCCAGTAGTGTTTGCGGCAATATTTCGCTCAGGAAGCCACCGCCTTGACTCCAATACCGTCCTCTCGAGCGTTTCAGACAATACCCGCTACAAACAAGCTCTATCATCGTCCTTTTCTTCTTTGTTCTGTTCTCACAACTAGAATCAGTGTCTGTGGCAGTCCTAGACCTGGTGGTCACCCCAGCTGTCATAGATCTGCGTGGAGACCACAAAGATCCGCCGCATGTTTCAATGATTGATATGCAGAATACATGCAGACCAAATAACTCGGCCGCATTCATACTGGATATAGCGTATGCAAGATTCGATCAAGCTCGTAAAAAGAAGAAAATATTGTCCGAGAACCCTCTGCCATACCTCTTTACTCGAAATTGAATTGTGGCAGCTGTTCCCGAGGGCGACTCGGGGCTGGACTGGTCGGGCGCCTGATGGATCGTTTCCTGCACTGGGATACAAGGGAGTCCACGGTATGGGAGTTGCCACCTCACCGACTTGAGAGCCCAAAGGCTCTGTCATTGCGAACGGACAGCGTCAGAAACGGTATAAATCTTGAACCAGGTCGAACGACATCACGCGCAGATGTTTGTCGTGGAGTCGTACATAATACGGCAAATGGATCTGTTTCTGGACTGCAGTGCGGAGTGCAAGTACGCATCCACGTGTAAATGTAGGGTTGAAACATGCTTACTGCTTCAAGTTCCCCATTGTGCCACATATCAGTTTTGGCGTTTCTGTTTTCTCCCGCTTGACGGACCTGCCAACGTAGTCTTAGAGCCAAGGCACTCTAGAAGATAAGTGCCGTGACGCGGGTTGTGGGCACATTCAAAGGGCGAGATACATTATAAGTTTGTTACTTGGCGAACTCAAGGTCCTCTGGTTCATGAATTCAACGGTTCAGTCAATCGCGATAGGCTGGGTCACTGACAGTCGAACACCACGCATTCTCATCTCTGGTAGTTCTTTCGTCATCGCGACAAAGGGACACCTAAATCAGTCCAAGCATGACTGCGTCAGGTAACAAGCTCATGTCCAAATTCGGATCAAGTGAATGACCCAAATTGGTTGTTAGCTTTTCCACTTACCGTGTACGGTAGGTTCAAAGGGAGAATGTCGACAACGACGCGTATAAAGACATTTGTGTTTCCTGGTGACTCATTCCAACCACTCTTGGACGCCACTCTTATTGTTCTGAGCTTTACTTCCTTTCCCCGATCACACACGCTGAATCACAGTCCACTCTCCTGGACATTCCAAACAATAAACTCGTCCCAAAACTGAGATGTACGCCGCCAAGTTCATTTGCTTCTACGTCATTGCTGCCTTGGCTGCCTTGGGTGGGTTACCTTGCGCATCCTTCAAGTAAACCTTCTGATGATGATGCGTTTAGCCTCAGCGTCACCTATCCCTTTGTCTGAACAGGTGGTAAATGGCGATGTCGTCGCTGTGAGTGCTTCTCAATCTGATGTGGTTGCAACCAGCTGACTGTAGACATAAAGCGTGAGCCCCTTCCTATAGCAGAGTCCGTGGTGGCACCCGCAGAAGACGTTTCTGCGCGGGGTTGCAGAGGATATTCCATGGGCTGCATTTAATCCCCGTCTCTTCGTGACTGCCTTTCCCCTCTTACTCGGATATCCTCAAGTGTATGACATACCCCCGCCGATATAACGTCGTTCATCGATCATGCTTTAACACACCTTGACGTTCGTAAATGAGCGATGTTCTTTTTTTTTTTTTTTTTTTCTCTTTTCATTCACGATCCTTTTTTCTAAACTGTATCATTGGGTATTAGATTCTGTATCGTTATTCGTTGACTCGAGGATTTACTATAGCTGCAGCGTTCCTGAATGGAAGATTTGAAGATGTGACAGTGCCAATGGTTCAGATATTTGTATTTCTTGCTCGTCAAGGTAACAACTAATCATCGACATCGATCAATCGATCATCAATCACGTGTCAATGTCACACCTAAAAACCCCCTATACAACATGTTAGTTGGTGTGCAATATCAGTATCCTGGCGCCTTGAGGTATCTCTTTATGTGTTCAGAGGAGAGGACTTGGTATGTAATCATTTGGTTAGATCGCGACTGGGGAGCGAGTCTGAACTGTGTTGGACGCAGATCCATTTAGAGGAACTTTCGAGGGTGGTGGATTGGCGCTTTGGGAGTCTGGTGACCAGACTAAGGAAGAATGCGATTGATACTACTGACTATCCATGACGGGCCGCACCTCTTAACTAACCACGCGTAAATTACGTGTAAACACACCATCTCTACTTCAAGTTTGTGACCAATCGTCCGCTGCAAGCGAGTGCCTGCTGTACTACTTGAAGTCTACTTCTCGTCAAGCTGTGCCTTTTGAAAAACGTCTTTCAATGGGATGGATACCCACGCCAGGTAGTGTGGTCACAAATGCCCCGCTACCAGTCTAAGCGTCCGCGGAGACGCACGGGGATCTTGTCGGTGTACTACACCTTCCAAAAAAAGTAGCACGTTCACTGCCGGCCATCGATATGTCATATGGCTCCAACACGGAGAATCGCTGGAGGGCTATTTCGAGTCTCCCTAAGGGCCCGTAGTCCTCAGAGATGTCACGCTATCACCCAGAACCAGTTTGCAATTAGCATGTGTGAAATAGAAAGAGGTTGAGATGTCCTGCAACCGTTACTAAGATTGCATGAATGTTTGGACACGATGTCGGGAACAGTGATAGAGATTGGATACCGGTCGAGGACACACTACCCGGGTCAGTGCGCATGTATCTATTCACAGGTGCATTCGAGCCACCATCCTTTGCGTAATCCGAACTCGGTTGGAATGATTACCTAACCGCGGTCGATTGGTGGACACGCCGAATCCCGCAACCGAACATGCTGCACCGTGCAGGCATGTACGCTGGCACGGGGACTCTGCAGACGAAGCTAAAAAGCAGGAAGACCGAGTTCATTAAAAGTTGACGGAGAAATGAATGACTCGAGTCGGTTACGGTACCGCTGGGGGGAAAGGGGTGGCCGGGGTCTCTGTAGGGGGCTGAATTTTTGGCGCGACTCGCACGGGAAAGTTGCACCCTGTCCTTTCCTACAGCCTCAGGCTAACAGGACACCTTCTCCCGTTCCCCCGCCCAGTTCGCCATCCACAGCGACGGGTTCAGTTCTTCATAGACAGAAAAAAGAAAAAACTAACATTCAACTTTGTTCTTCGCCTGCTGGCAGGTCACGCTTGACGACCACCGCACGCGACAAATCGATTGTTGTTTTCTTAACTATCTGTCCATCGAAATTCGTACGTCTCTTCTCCTCTTCTCCTTACTTTCCTTGACATTCTCGTCTTTGATCCGTCCTTCGATCATCTCTTGTCTTTCTCCAAGAATGAGCAAAGCTTCGACTGCATCAGCAAAGACTCCAACGCAGCTCCCAACGCAATCAGCCTGGGCAAAGGGCCCCCCGACAAATAACAGCTCCTTAGCTCCTTCGCCGCGTTCTCAGTCTCCTGCACCCTCCCATGCACCATCGCCGATAACCGTTTCTCACTCTCGCCGTCCGAGTGCATTAGGCCAGGGCGTGCCAATAAAAGAAGGTGTCAGTGTCCCGCGGAGTAACGTGGGCTCTGTCAGACAGGGTATGTCGTCATGTGTTTCCCTCCCCCTTCTCATCTTCATCCTTCATACTAGGTTCCGCCGTCACTTTTGGCTCCATAGATGACCACTCTCCCCCCTTGTCTTCTTCACCCGCAGCCACACCCGTGGTCAAAACCGACAGCGTAAAGTCCTTTGGATCCGTACCTGCCACCCCATCCACTCATGTTAATGGTAAATCTCTCGCTTCTGTTTCGACCGCTGGGTCTTCGAAGCTCCCTGCTCGCTCCTCTTCATCGTCCACCTCTTCATCCTCAAATATGGTGTCCTCATCCACCACGTCCGCCATATCCTCATTAACAACTTCCGCTCCGGTGAAACCCGCTCTTGGCAAGGCCGACATTGCCAAGCTATTCCAAGGTTCTTCCGCACCTACACAACAGTCATCAGACACTTCCTCTCCTTCAACTCGACCGTCTAATTTACCTCCACATCATCAACCTTCTTCGTCAGGACAGCACCCCCCGCAACCTCCTACGCAACCTTCCCAATTGGGTGCCCACCAATTTGCGCCATTTGTACCTGGGATGCGACCACAGCAGGGCGCTGGCGGCCCACGCTCACCGGCCTTCCCTCGCGCTGTGCCTAATGGCACTGGTGCCCCTCCTCGACCCATGACAGGCCCTGGTGGACCTGGTGGACCTCCGATTCCTGCTAGTCCGCGACTTGCCCCTCATCCTCCGCATCCGCACCAACCTCCCCCTGCAGGCGTTCCTACTCAACAGGTTCCCCTCCAACCGATGCCTTGGGCGCCCTATTACGTATGTATTCCATGTTAAGATCGTGCAGTGATCTTTGTTCCTAAATTGTACGTCATCAGTATCCAGTAGATCCCTATGGGCAGCCTACCTCCGCTTGGTTTTATCCTCACCCCATGCACCAACAACCGCATCCTCCACATACGCCTCACCCACCTGCGCCAACCGCACAGGGTCCGCCTCACCCCGCCATGCCCCTGTCACCTCGGAATCCGCCTCCCAGCCTACCCCCTGGTACCCCTACCATGGCGCATGCCGTTCCGCACCCACCGCATACACCCCAACCACCGCCGTCACACACGCACCAACCTTCGAGCAGTGTCAGTATTTCATCGCCCCCTCCCACACCATCCACGACCAGTGCCCCTTCTGCCCGTGCTCTCAACACAAATGCCTCCACATTCGTTCCCACTTCTCGTCCACCTAAACCAATCGTAATAAAGAATGAAGATGGTATGGAAGTTAATCTAGAGGCATTGAAGAAGCATAGTCCGCAACCACCAACTGTACCGATCCCACCGCCGTCGCCGGTTACCACCAGTCGTCGCACTGCATCGGTTAGAATTGAAAGTGAAGAATCGAAACGCAAGAGGGAGGAACAGGCACGATTAGAGCAGGAGAAGAAGGACGCCGAGGAGCGCGCAAAGAAGGAGGAGGTGGAAAGAAAACGCAAGGAGGAGGAGGAGGAAGTTAAGCGGAAGGAGGAAGCCAAGCGAAAAGAGGAGGAGGAAAAGAGGGAGAGGGAACGGTTACAAAAGGAAGAGGAGGAAAAGGAGCGGTTACGACTTGAGGAAGAGGAACGGAAACGCAAGGAGGAGGAGGTCCGGCTCGAGGAAGAGCGGAGGAAGGCTGAGAAGGAGAAGGAAGATCAAGATCGTGCTGATCGCGAAGCTGAGGAACGGCGACAGCAGGATGCTTTGAGTCATGAGGAGGCGCAATTAGAAGCCGAGGAAGCTCAGGACGTCGTTGAATCTCCCTGTGAGGATTCCAAGGAGCATGAGGAAGGAGAGGTCATCGAAAACGGAGAAATCCCGGAAACCCATGTCAACGGTGATGTTGCCAGCAAGCCCCAACCAAAGGCTCAGAAGGAGGTTCTACGGATAGATACGTCGTCCATGCCACCGCCGCTAGAGATCCCCAGACGACGCCCCGGTCCTCTTGACATTAATGCGGCAAAGAGGGACATGTCCGCTCCTCCTCTCTCTGCGTTGGCGACTGCAAGAAACATCGAGAGACTTCAGGACATTGAGTATCCCGAGGGGTTCAAAAGTCCCAGGGAGGATCTTAACAAGGACGCGAAGGACGGCAAATTTAGGTATCTAAACATTGCTCATACTGTCTTTTGATTTGTTTACCTTCCTACAGGTACGACCGCGACTTCCTCATGCAATTTATGCTGCTCTGTAAAGAAAAACCACCCAATCTTCCTCCACTGGATATACTGGGTATTGAACCCGTAGATCAGTCAGCCTTTGGCATGACCCGTGGTGGTTCAGGACGCCATCGCCAGCCGTCAAGTGCGATGACACCGACTGCTCGTCAAAGTTCAGTCGGACTTGGGATCACTGGCAGCTTCGGCGCTAAACCTGGTCCTGCGCCCGGTCCCTTCTCTATGGGTCAGTTCTCTACCCCAACGAGCAAGCTTACGAGCGAGGAACGCTACCTACTCTCAACGGGCACGCGTTCGGCCTCAGTCAGCAGCGGTCCTGCCGCCTTGCAGTTTGGCCGTCCCGCTATGACGCGGACGGCCTCTCAGGGTGGTCCAGGCGGGCACCCTATGGGCAGTAACCGTACTCGAAGCAAGCGTGGCGATAGGCGTACAGATGCAAACAAAGTTGGTCTTTCTCAGCAAGGTGAGGGATCAGGCTTCGGTGTTGTGCCTGTTCTTGGGGCTGCCTTCGAGCCCGTTGCTCCCCTCGAGATGTCTGCCAACCGTTGGGTTGCTGCAAGTACTGTTCGCAAACCAGCTGTCACCGATACCGACTCTCCCGAACTGGTGGATCGCAAAGTCAAGGGCCTCCTCAACAAGCTTACCATGGAGAAGTTCGACTCCATCTCTGACCAGATCATCGCCTGGGCAAACAAGAGCGAAAATGAAAAGGACGGCCGGACTTTGATTCAGGTCATCAGGCTCGTGTTCGAGAAGGCAACGGATGAGGCCGCATGGAGCGAGATGTATGCGCGCCTCTGTCGGAAGATGATGGAGACGATCAGTCCCGAAGTTCAAGACGATGGTATCAGGACATCAGAGGGCAAGCCTATTGCTGGAGGACAGCTCTTCAGAAAGTATCTTCTCAATCGCTGTCAAGAAGACTTTGAGCGTGGTTGGGTCGCCAAGGAGACGACGGCTGCTGCCGCTGCGGCAAAGGCCTCTGATGACCAAGCCATCAAGGCTGCTAACGAGCGGAAAGGCGAAGAGAGCGAACTCTATTCGGACGAGTATTACGCCGCTCAGAAGGCGAAACGTCAAGGTCTCGGTCTCATCAAGTTCATCGGTGAACTCTTCAAGCTCCAGATGCTCACGGAACGTATCATGCATGAGTGTGTCAAGAAACTCTTGGGCAACGTTGAGAACCCCGAAGAGGAAGAAATCGAGAGCTTGTGTCAGTTGCTGAAAACAGTTGGCCAACTACTTGACGTCCCCAAGGCAAGAGCACATATGGACGTGTACTTCACTCGGATGAAGGAACTTTGCAAGAGCCTTAACGTCAGCCCGCGTATGCAGTTCATGCTTCAGGTAACGATCGGTTTTCTACGTCCCTTGCACTATTCCTCATCTACTTCTCACGATAGGATGTGATCGAGCTCCGTGACCGGAAATGGGTGGCTCGCGGCGCTGTCATTGCACCGACCACTATCTCTGCTGTTCATGAAGCTGTATGTATTTCTTATTTTAATGTCTTGTGGCAAGTGATTAAATTGGGTCTAGGCTGCGAAGGAGAAGGCGGCCGCAGAGGCCCAGAATTATCAGCGTCAGCTCAGCATGTCTAGAGGTGGATCAAGACGGGGTGGTGATCGAAACGTAGAATCTGGACCTGATGGTTGGACTATGGCCGGAGGTTCGCTCGCTCGACCTCAACCAAAGGCTGGTGACTTGTCACAATTTGGTAAGATCAGTAAGGCGGCACCAATGGTTATGGGTCCAAGCAGCGTCTTCACCAAGAAGGATACTAAACGCGATTCGTTATCTCGGACGAGCTCGAATTCCAACATGTTTTCCATGCTCAGTCAAAATCCTGAGCTACCAGTCGATACCACTGCCAAACCTAGCCGACCTCCCAGCCGGAAGCCCTCGGTGGACTTGGGGCAGGGTGGAGCGTCGGAACCACCCCAGCGGAGAAAGTTGCAGCTTTTGCCTCGCACCAAGCCCACTCCTGCCGAGGAAACACCCCCTCCCGCTTCTGAGGACGAGCATGAGGCCCCTATTTCGATGTCGGAAGCCGAAGCGAAGAAGAAGATTGACGAGGATGTCAAGGAGTTCTTCGCTGTCCGGAGTATGGACGAAGCAGATGTCTACTTCACAAATCTTCCCGAGGAACACCGCTATCTTCTTGTCGACAAGTTGGTGGGTTCCGCTCTGGAGAGCAAAGAGGTCGATGCAGTTCTCGTTTCCGAACTTTTCGCCCAAGCGGCATCAAAGGGCCAGTGCTTCCCCGAGGTATTTGAGGCGGGCTTTATGCCGATGGCAGAGTTTTTGGACGACATTGCCATCGATGCTCCGAACGCATTCAAGTTCATGGCCATCATGCTAAAGGGTGCAGGCTTCGACAAGGACGAGGAAAGGCTGAGCCGGATCACCTGCAAATCAATGGATAGTGACAAGCTACTCCAACTTGTGTCATCATGACGAACATGTCTTTTCCTCACCATGCATTTTCACACCTCACATTCGCATCATTTCACTTTTGGGCCTTGTGGTCTGCTTTTCTTTTCCCTTTCATTATTATCACTTGCAAGTGACGCATTCTTCGTTCTCTGACGGTGTCCGCATGTTCTGGATGTTCTGCACTAATATCTGTACATGGCACGGTTCTACTTTTTGTTTTGCTCCCCACATCTACAGTATATGCTACAGCCGTCAGTACGCCAGGTACTCTGCGAGCAATCAGACAACGACATAGAGTTTGATTGTCGGAGCCACTCGGAACAAGGATAGCTCCATGTGGCGGCGCGATGATGCTCGTCCATATAAACCAAACAGACCCAACAGACCCTGACAGCCCACAAGACCACCCCGCTCGACACAATCCACCGCAGGCACTGACATGCTTGTCTCGAGTGCCAGCCCGGGGTTTTGCGCAACCCTTCGGAGACATCTCAATTTCTTTCGCATACATCTCCTCTTTTTGTACGCCCACACAGCCAACGTAATAACCCCCTGTTGAACTCTTCCCCAGTACGTTTACTCCCTTGATTTGCTCGGGGGTCCTGTATGCCTCCAACGGAAGGTATCCTATTGCGTATATCGACGCGCTCTACAACTCAGTCAGCGCTGTGACCGTCTGTGGACTCGGGACGGTGAACGTGAGCCAACTGACAGTCTGGCAGCAAGTCCTGTTGTTCATCCAAATGTGCGTGGGAAGCCCGGTAAGTAAAATCCATGATGGCAATAGGACAGAGGAGCACAGCAAAGGAACATATTGACAGGTCGTGATCTCGTGGTTCATGGTCTACATCCGGAGGTCAGCTCCAGGCTGCCTTGCCAAACGTCGCACAATTACCCGCAGTTCACTGACGGTGTGTATGGCAGGCATTTTGTTGCGAAAAAGTTCGAGTACATCATTCAAGCGGAGGCGGCTCGCCGTGCTATGTCCAAGACCCGACCGCCACAGTCTTCCGAATTGGGGAGTGCCAGTGCAAGGCCCGCGTTCGGGTGGCGCGTGACGTCACTCCTGCGTCGTCGAACCGGATTGAGTCCCGTCGCGGAAGGGTATTCAACGGAGGATGGGTCGTCTAGCCCGAGGAGGAGAGAGGCGCACCAAAAGAAGCTTAGGACGGATATGATCCGCAGGATGGATGCACCACCAAAACTCGTCAACCCGAGTGGATGGATTAGTGAAGGATTTACTTCCCCTCTGAGGCGACTCTCTTCCAAGCTCGGGAGTGGTGGAGGGGAAAAGGGGCAGTCGACTGAACAACCACACACTCCCGTCCGGACCGAGCCTTCGATAGACTTCACGAGCAGTCCTGTAGCAGTAAATGATATCCATGCGCCGGGAGGAGATCCAGAGATGTCACCGAACACGTACGTTCTTTCTAGATGGAGTCCTGTACCACGTACGGATGCTAACGGCACTCCTCACAGCCCGATCGCTCCAGGAAGCAATCGGCTGGCTTCTTGTCGGTTTGCTCACCTTCTTTTGAACTATGGTCTGACTTGCGTCTCTTTCTAGCTGGATTGGGTTCGCTCAATCCCAACACCCTTCAGAGTAATCCGTCACAGTCGTCTCCGAGTGCCACCGGAATGCCTCGCACGACGACCATAGAATTTGCTCCGACCGTAACTCGCCACCACGTACCATTACCTGCAGATCTGAGCAAGCGCAGTCATAGTGGACGAGAGCCCTCTATCGTCGAACGCCCCAGAAGACAAGGTTCGCGTGATACGTCGCATTCTCGCAGATTCCCCGGCGTAGGAGGACAGTCGCAAGTGTCATTGACGCAGAACCCCACCATCCATCCATCCCAACCGATCATGGATCAGACCGGACCTGG